>RJWJ010006163.1:0-24005 GCA_004363605.1 Indri indri
TAATGCTAGCAACCTAAAATAAATGTGTATGTATAGTATTTTGAGTAACACACATGCACATACCACAGCATTGTAAAATAAGCACTTCTAGTAATATAATAGATAATCAGTTCCTATGGAATAACTTTACGACAAATTTAGATTTTCCTGGTATTACTTTAATTTATCCAAGTAATGTTAAATCTCATGCCTACAAATTATGTTAAATATTAACATTCAAACTTTACTTGCCCCAAAACTTACATAACAAATTCCATCCATTAATATAAAAACTTTGAACTATTGGCATTGGTTTATATGTATAACAAATTCTCTAGAAGATACAAACTACCGCGTTTCAAAGTAATACAGTTCTTAACAAATAAAAATCCTGCTAACATGAATATAAAATACTCAATTTGTCTAACGGAGAAAAAATAATCCTTCAAAAATTTCACAAATATACTGTACTATTAAGCTTGTAACTTTAATACTACATCAACTCTGGAATCTAAAATTTCCTCTGAAGCACAAATCTGCTTATCACTCCCACCATTTAAAAAAAAAAAAAAAAGGGTTAATGGCTCCCTCATCATGTTAAAGGTAAGACCTCTGCTCTCATACTGTGGCTACTTCATTCCTTCAACTAACTTCTGTGAGGTCCCAGAACTCCATCAAGAGCTATGGAAGATTACTTCGCCATTCTCCACATCCAGCATATACTCCCAGGCTTTATGAATTTACAATGCTGATTCTCTTCCCTCTCCCACCTAGTGAATCCAAATCACCCTTCAGAACCCAGTTCAACTTTCACCTCCTTGAAACCAGCTCATTATCTCCCTAAACAAGGCTTCTCTACTGGAGTATGTTTTTACAGCATCACAAAAACTCAACGTAAGCAATTATTCAGTGCAACTATAATAATGCATAGTAACATTTATTGGACTGTACAAGGAAATCTAATTAAACACAAAAATCATTACTAATTAATTTCTAAGAAAAACCTACTATCTAAAACTTTGCAAAACTAAAAATTCTTAAAGGTTTTGATTATTCCAAGTAATCACACAAATTAAGGAAAGTTTTAAGTTTGCATTCCTAATAATGTTCCAACAATACAGACAGACCCCCAATTTTATCTATCTAGAAAATATTTTCAAGGCTCCCTAATGAAAAATCATCCTTCCTCCCTATTGCTCTTAAAAAACTTATTACAGATTACTGGGTCTACCATAACATTTTCAGCAACTGAAAAACAAGGATAATGTTTTAATCATCTCTTCTGCCATTTATAGTTTACACTCATTCATGTAGAAAGCGCTAAATAATTGTTTATGAAATTTCTTATCTTCAAACATGCAAAACTTGACCCCATCACAGGGCCTTCTATTCCTTCTGCCTAGAAAACAATCCCCCAGATTTTTGCATGGCTTTCTCCTTTTTCAGTTTCTGCTCAAATAACATCTCCAAAAAGAGGTCTTCTCTCAACCCTACTTAAAATAATTTATTTTCTTCCATCCCTAATTAACTGCTTGTACCCTTATCCTCCTTTATTTTCTTCATTTACCAGTGTCTGAAATTGTGTTTATTTGTTTACTTGTTTACTTGTTTATTGTCTGTCTCTTCCTCCAAAATGTTAGTTTGATGAAGGTGGAGACTTGTCTTGATCACCTCCATATAACCAGGACCTATAACGACATCTAGCAGAGACTAAACACTCAAATTACTAAAGGATTTAGTTGAAAACATATTGAATGCTAATATCCAACCATTATAGCCTAAAATTTAAATTTAATTTAAATTATTTCTATCTGAATACTACTCAAAAACACGTAAATTCTATGAATTTTGCATCTACAGAGAGAAGAAAGTCCTAACTTTTTAAATACAAAAAATTTTAGGTTGGATGTGATCTTAGTGATCAAGTTCCATAAATTTTCAAACTATGCTCTCAAATACCTTAGTGTACAGTAATTCGTGCTTTACAAATTCCCCAAAGCACTGCATTACAATCGTTTTACACATAAAAATTTATTTTAGGATGGGTGATACACACACACACACACACACACACACAAAGTGCATTATATATGAAACATAAACACTTTAGAAACTAACTCAGCTGCCAAGTTAACTAGTTTTGCTGCAGACCTCAAATAAAGTTTGGCCTGACATATCTATGAATATACGTATAATTTCTCATAAGTGTGCACAGATTAGAAAGGTTATAACTGTAATATTTTTCTAATTTCAGGCTAAACATGCTCACTCACATAAAAATCACAAAAACTATACCTCTAAAGCACTGCTTTGTGCACTACTAAATCAAGCAAAGCAAAAGGCATATCTGCCCGGCATATGATCCCCTCAGAATAACGATATGAAATAAGAAAGTAAAATGTAGCTGTGATATATTATTACTTATTCTCATTATAATATAGCATTTGTATAAGTTTTTGGTTTCTCAATGAATATCTGTTAACTTTAAAAAATATGAGCTGCTGGATACTGCCAGAAAGTCAAACTTGAAACAAAAATTTCCAATTACTATTCTCTTTCAAACTTCTCTGTCAATTTAATTAAACATTCCAGATCCATAAGATGATCAGATGAAAACAAAAACAAACCTTCCATTTGACACCTACACTTAATTTGATAAATCAGGATTTTCTCTCTAGAGTAGCTCTAAAATAAATGAGAAATAAATTAGACTCTGAGTCCAGTCTAAGGATGAAATGGTCTTCGTATTTCCCAACTTCTAATTTTCATACTGATTAAAACAGCTTGATTGTTCTGTTTATAAATGTAAATATTAAATTTAAATTTATTTTAAAATTTAACACTGAAATGACAACCATATAAAATTGACATAATGTATATAAAAGTGCTCTTTGCAAGCTATAAAGTATTTAAAAGTATTTGGTAAAGCCAAAAGGAATTAGGTCCTTTGAATGGCATGGTAAACTCAATGAATATTATTATATTATTTTACTGATCTATGAAAAACTCTTACAAGCAGAAAACTAAATACAAAATTTGTAAGCAGAATAAGCATTATCATTGACAATGTAAAAAGTAACATAAAAGTATCTTCCTGCCAGATATGACACAAAACCAAATGCTTCTCTCCTAAACATTGTATTACATAATTAGTCATTACATTTTTGTCCAGATGCTGATACAAAATGCAGCTATGCTTCAACATCTAAATATATAAATGGAAAACTGGTATATCGATATGTTCAGAAAAAAAGTACGTCTACTCATTGTTACCTAAATTGCCAGGACATATAATTTTCTCTAACTTATTTTATCATTCCTTGGTACAGTAAAAATTTACTAAATGTACATTTTTATGTACTCTCACATAAGGAGAGACATTTTCATTCAGTAAAAGCAGGGAAAGGATTGGTGTACTGAGTATTGGATCAAATTTCCTTTTTAAAATTATACAGTTTCTGTTATCTTAAGTAGTTCTTAATCATTAAAAGTCTCTGGAAAATATACAGGCAAGTAAGACATAAGACTTCTAAATTCATAAGTTAAACATTAGCGTGTCTACTAAATGCAATTCTGGGAGTCATGTACCCTGTTTTGATTTCTGTATCTCTAAAATGGGTATAAACTGGATCACGATCTCTGGCAAACCTTTAAGGAGCAGATGTTTCCCAAAATTATAATTTTTCAGATTTCAGAAAGGTAAAATAGTGTATATATCACATATGACATAATGCCCACCAGAGTGGTCTTGGCAGAACCTGTTATGAAATTCATTAACATTTCTGTATCAAAATGTTGGAAAATTAGGTTAGGAGGGAGAGTAACAGCAATGTTTCGGTTAAGACGGATAATTTGAGCTGGTATTTTCCACCTCCATTGTTTCAAAATAATCAATTTTCAGAGCTTTTTGGATTTTGGACTTCCAATAAAGATAATATTAAATCAAGTCTAATTTCCATAGCAACAATGGTATCCAAACTACAGAACTCTTACTTTATACTAACTTTTAGGCCAGACACTAGGAGGAAAAGGGGGGGGAGGGAAACAACAACAACACAGAATTTAACTTCAAAAGGCACAAATCTAAAAGGAGCTCATGGTTAAGTAGCGGTAAACAAACATTACCTTGTAAATACAAATACAAAATATCTCTTCAACTAATGACCATAGCCATGCAAAATACAGCAAGAAATACAGGCCTAAATTTTCTGCCAGAAGTAAAACAGGGTATTAATCACTCTATTACTAACATTTTTCCCTAAATTCCATACTAATGCTACACACAGTTCTCTAAGAAGCTAGTTACCTTTTCCCACAGGTAATTAGGAAGCAAAACTGTAAGAAAGGATTAAGGGAAATGAAGAAATACAGGATGCCCTTCTCCCCACCTTTTCCAATTTGTTATTTCTCATCTGTGGATTGGGAAACAGAGCACCCTGACAGCATTAAGAGTCAAATGACAATCTGGCAACAGTTCAGTTTAATACATATTTATTGACAATCTACTAAGTATTATGCACTATAGAAGGCACTAGAAATGTAGATATAAACAAGACAGAGCCCTACCTCTCAGGCAGTCACATTCCAGTGGAGGTTATGGTGGAACAGAGGGATGGACAGTAAATTACAATACAGTGTGACATATTCAATAACAGAAGTTTGAAGAATAAAAACCAATAGAGCGGAAGGATTTGAGGAGTTAGGAAAAGTTTCATGAAGAAAGTAACACCAGAGAAGAGTTTTTAAGAATAAGAAGTTTATCAAGCAACAGAAAAGTGATAGTTAAAATACACTCCCCTACCCGCCCCCCCCAAACACAACATACGAGAAGAAAAGGTAAACTTTCGGGGTAAGTGGCAAATATGCACAAAATCTCCAACTATATCTCAATGGACTTAGATCACGAGTCTAAGTATCTACAATATTAAAGTGTCCAGAAAAGGAAAAATTTCTATTTTTTCCAGATAATTCACTTTGTTGCATTTCCATGTTATATAAGCCATGAGCTCTTGCCAAGAAATAAACATTGTAAACCATTTTATTACTTCATAATGCAGCACACCCCAAGTGATATACCAAGACATTTAAGTCTGGTTTCAGAGAACAAGCTGTCAGAATACACAGTAAGAATTCTATTTCCAGGTCATCCCTAATATATAAACAAGGTAAATAAATGAATAAACTATATCAGCATGATTTGTCATGAGTTGAATTTTAAAATAGAAATCAAGGGATGCCAAACAGAAAAATTAAAGAAATTAAAAAATATATATATATTAAACTGAAGAAGGGTTCGGTAAACAGAACCAAGGTAAAAATTATAAAATAATTTTTAAAAACTTAAAACCCTAATTTTCCTATTTCTTTTCAAAGGCAAACTTTCTGCAAGACATCAATTTCAGTACAGCTCTTTTCAAAATATCTAGTGTAAGTCACAATGAAATTCAATCCTTTTAGTATCACAGGTAGAAATCATCCTTAATAAGGAAGAATGGTCACCTGTATCATCAACCAGAATGGCTCCTATCGTAGCATTAGATCCCTTGATCAATAATGTATGTAATTCCATTCAAACATTACAGTACAACTCAGATTAACTCTGCCTCTAAAATTGCTCTACCTGGTACCCAGATCTTTTTGCTTCTTTGTGTTACAAAATCCACTACAGATCCAAGTAACAAATAAAATCATAAATATTTAGTAGTATCTTTTCCTAATACTGTATCAATATTTGCTTAAGTTGTCCTCAAATGCCTGTTCAAGCAAGCACATGGGATCTTTAGAGTTTGCTTTTAAGTATGTGATCATAACAGAATGAATTTTCTACAGTTAAAAAAATTTTTAAGATAATTAAAAAATACTGTTATCATTTTACATAGCTTTTAAAGAGCAAAAAAATTATAAACTAAGTTCTTTTTACTAATCTATTAATGTCTATTCCTTATTTCATATATATGTGAAGCACAGATTTTATTTCTCTGTATTATCAGAAAATCTTATGAAGCAAATTTGATTTTACTAAAAGAGATAAAACTTCAGCTTCCTACAGGTTGTGAAAATTCTGTATTGGTCTTCAAAATACAAGTACTTTTAATACCAATATCTACTAAAGAAATAAAAAACAGAACTGGGTCAGAAACTCACAAATCTCAAGTATTTATTTACTTTTGAACAAAGAGAATTTTCAGGTTACAACTAATTGTAAAGCAGCTTTGAAAAATCAGAAAGTAAATTAAACATCCAAAGTTATGCAGTAAAAACGAAGGTAATTAGTTCTTTCAGGGAAGTACATCATTCTGAGTTTTATTTTATCTTCAAGATCAGGGACTTCTCAAAGGAAGGTTTTATAAATCACCCACACACATGCATTTTGCCCTCATTCTTCCACCATACCAAATTTACTTTAAACTAATGTATCACAGAAACTGAAAGTGTTTAAGGCTGTATTTTGTTGCTTGGTTAAACAAGCAATTCTCATTCCCCGAGATCAGATTATGTCACGGGTATCTCTATATTACATTCTTAGAACAAAAAGATCTTGCCAACGAATTATGTTTACATTATTTGTATTGATGAAGCCCTAATTAGGATGCAAAAAAAGTAAAATATTTTCTCATTTCCTGCATAAAATATGAAGTATTCACAGAAATCACAATTCAAGCCCTCAGAAAAAATGGGAAAAAAGTGTCTGTTTAAAATTAAATGAGGATCTTACAAAATCAAGAAAGTGGATGGAGTGGATGATGTTCTTTCTGTCTCTGTGTATATTGCATTTCTTTTCCTTCATATTTAACATTACAAAAAAACTACAAACTAAACAGAAGTTCAACATACAGAGCTTACTAATTAATGAATCTGGTCTATTAAGAAACATTTCAACGAAAGGGTAAACACTACCCATTTGAATGTAGACATTTTACCATTTCAGACCAAGGTAATTCTTAACCCTCTCAATCTGGGATAAAGTTACCTTCCTAAATTGCAAAAGAGACGTATTCATTGACGTTTGGGAAAGAACTGTTGTCAAATATACCAAGCATTCCCAAACTCAACATAAACCTGGTAAGTAGTAGATACTTTCAAATTTCTATCCCACTCCCCCACCCCATACTTTATTATCTCCACTTACGTTGCATCCAAAGGCAAATCAAGAGTTATACTTATCATTCCCGAGCTCTAAAAATTCCTAATATCAAGCATGGCAGCAAATGTGTTCAACTTTGAGCATTAAATTCAAGTATGGCCTCCCTCGTGAACAGATTTTGTTAACTGAGTACTTTTCACCATCAGTGTGCTTAATTACTAGGAACTGTCCTATTTAAAAAGGAGTAGGGTATTATGACCAAGAGTTTCATAAAAATTAAACAAAATATGTTACACTTAGTCTCTGAATTATGAAAAGTGAAGATGTCTCCTAGGATTCGAAGGAAGTTGATGTCTAGGTTCCTTCCGAGAGGGTGGTACCCGTATGCAAGACTTTGGTGGTAGTTAAGAGCGTACCCACAGGGCCTGGAATAAATGGTAATTCTAAAACCTTGGAAATACTTCCATAAAACAAACTACAATCCGCTTTCGCTAAGGACCTAAACAGTTATCAAGAGTTAGAGGCTTTTTCCTGGACGGACAACAGTACCTGAATTTAAGAACTATGGGGGTCTCTTAACTCGACTCATTTCTTCTGGGAAACTTTTAAGTGAGACCTAAGATAGCAAAAGGTGAAGAGGCCCCAGCGGAAGTGGAAACCTAGGGCTTGCAACTTCACAGACAGAAGCGTCTCGGGTTCCTCCGCCGCCCCAGGACCATCCGGACTCAACTCTGCGACAATACGGAAGCTTCACCCTCCGGGTGCGTAGTAGAGGCAGCATCATAGTTGCACTCCTTCTCCCTCCACCATGCATAGCCTTCGGTGTCCAGGGGCCTGGAGGCTCCTGGGGCCCGTTAGCCAGTCCAGTATCCCCCGTATTACACTTAACACACACACAAACGGAAACATACAAGTGGCGGATGATGTGCGTGTACTGAGAATGTGAAAAGCCAGAGACCGCGGCAGCTACTGGGAAGCCGGCAGAGCCCTCCAAAGCGGGCCTGGGCTCCTCGGCCACCGCCACTGCCGCCTTCTCTTCTTCCCCAGGAAGCAGCGCGGCGGCAGCGGCTCCTCTGCGCTGGCGGGAGCCTGGGGAAGCGGAGTCTAGGGGAAGCTCTGCCGCCCGCAAATGGGACCGGGCCTACGATCTAGAGCTGCCGCTGCAGCGGCCCGAGTACAGCGACGCTTTACGTCCCGTCCACCACCACCACCCCCATACACACCCCCTCCCTCCCTCCCTCCACCACCGCCACCCCCCTCCCCGCCCGCTCCGCTCTCCCTCTCTCGATTGGAGCCGAGACAAAAGCAACGGGAAGCGGCGGGCCGGGACGCTACCCGCGGACCCCGGGCCCCACCGGACCGGCCCCAGGGCATTCCCCCGCCTTGCGGGGACCCCAAATCCGCCGCCCCTGCCGCGCGCCCCGCTGCCAGACTTCCGAAAATTTGCCAAAAACTCACCGCATGAATTTTCTTGTCCCGCGGATCCAAGATGGCGACGTATCCACCGCGGAGGCTGCTGGGAGCAAGACCTTTACCCTCTGACCCCCGCCGTGACCCCCGTCGCTCCGGCTTCCCTCAAGGCGGCGGCGGAAGGTGGGAGCGGCGATTGCTGAGCGGGCAGGGTTGGGGGTGGGTAGGCCGCTTCTGGCTTGCTTGTAAGATGGGTGGGGTTAGGCACTTCACTCCCCCACCTCCGTCTCCGCGGCTCCACGTGTCTCTTACGGACTTACATGGAAGCTCGGTGCTCCGCCGCCGTTACAGCGAACGGGGCCTCTGCAGCCGGTTCCATTTCACTGGGGCCAGTTGCTTCGCACAGGACTCGGGCCCTGGGTCCGGGGTGGGGGCTGGGGGACCCGCGGGGTCTAGGAGCGAGGATTGGTGAGGTGGCGTCGGTCTGTCCTCACCGGGACGCTAAGCGTGTGTGTTTGTGTTTGTGTTGGACACCGCTCCCCCGCACGTCCGCCTTCTCACTCCTCCCCTTCTCACTCCTACCACCTGGAGCAAATCTGACCACTGTCCCATTTCCTCCCTCAGCCCCCGCAGACTCCAGTGCTTGTGTGCGCACTTCCAGGGACCGGCAGCACGTCACCTTCACCTCCTGAGAAGTGAGTTCCCCTGTACTGAAACCATTGGTGTTTTCTACTAATCCCCCTTATTCCTATTCCTTTTTTTTTTTTTTAACCTGATGGAAGTAAATAATGGTTTTTTAAGTACTGTTGTTTGAACTTGCTCTAGCCAATTAGGTTTATAGCACTTTCTCTAGCTCCCGCTCCCCAGTCATCACGTAAAGTTGAGTGACCAACTTGGCCATCTGCAAGACCTTTTGAAATTATGGTGGCTTTGGAGGAAACATAAAGGAGTGGTGTCTCCGCTTTCTAGAAAAATAGTTGTCCTTGAAACTGAAATTAAACTTGTTTCCTTTGCAGATCTATAAACTTTTCACTTGTTTTGTAATTACTTGACATATTGAACTTTAAAGAAAAAAGAGCCTCTGCATGTATGTTTTGGAATTGTGTCGTTTCATGATACAAAAATCGTTGTTCCTATTTGAGTGATAGCATATATTAATGTAAAGTAAAATTTGAATTAAATAAAATTTCTACTTACCTTGGTTGTTTCTTCCATAAAATCACCTTTTCCTTCCTAAAGAAATCACTGTAATCCAATTTAAATTTATCATTGAAGGCCAAAAGCAAGAAATAGCAAGAAAATAGCATATTATAAAACAAAAGGTCACTTGTGGTTTTTCATGTAAAGTGTATTTTGATATATCAGCACATATTGTGTGAATTTATTTAAACTCTGGATGGTGCTGGTGTAGCTAGTAGAAAATGTTTTGCCTGGTTATTCATTTCATTAAACATTCTTCTTCACTGTGTTTTTTTACTTCAGGAAAATTCAAGGAAGAACAACATATATCTTTATGTCCTTCTCTCCCTTTCTCCTCCCATTTCCTAAACAGTTCCTTCCTGCCTCTTCTGCTTTCTCATGTTAACATCTACAGCCATAAATTGGTGTTTTAAAAGACTGGATATGCCTCTGTGTATATGTAATACATATGCATCACTGAGCACCTTAATCTAGCTGTTAATAATTTGAAAGTTTATTAATAGTTTGGGGCCACAAGATGGAGTGATAAAAATAGGATATATGTATATACTGACATCAAGTATTATTAAGACTTTACCATTCTAATCTAGTAGTTTATATATAAGACTTTGTTAAGGCCAAAACATGGACCTCATTCTCACCATCCTTACATTTACTCAAAAAAGCACATTTTAAATAGAATAACACTGGTAAAGTTGGAAAAATCACTTCCAAAGGGAACAGTATGATTTGAGAGTTTTATTACCTTGGGTATTTTACTGGAAGAGAGAAACATTTTCATAATGTGTAGAGTAGGTGTGTTAGGAAAAAATACACTGATACTATTTGATAATAGTATTTCACTATTTGATAATACTTTCACTATTGCTAAGCTCTGTTTAGGATGAATTCACTTTAAGCCTTGTTCAAGAACAAGTTAATTTCCTATTGTGCCAAATCTATTATAAATTTGTAAAATTTAATACCTACCTTGGTGTTCGGGATATTAAATGAACTAGCATTTGTTAAGGACTTACATTTATGACACTAGTGAGCATTCAATAAATGGTACATTTTTTAAATTGGCCTGTTGCATCAAAAGGTTCATCTTTATTGCTAATGTTGATCAGATTTGCTCCTTTGGTAGTTTGATTTTTTTTTTTTTTTATATGCTTGTTCTGGGTGCTGGTTTGGATTTTGTTTTTTTTAACTATCCACTGTGATAGATTTTCTTACTCTTATTTGGAAAAACAGTCCATACTAATAGGTATGTGTTTTGTGTGTTTTCAAAATATGTGTTAAGGTAAGTTCCCTGTACATCTTATAGAAAAATTACAGACTTGGATTGAGAAAAAAATACCAAGGGAAGAATGAGTTTGTATATAACTTATAGAAGAGGGGGGCTTCCATTTTTAGAAAGGTATAGACAATGCTGAAAATTTTGTGTCGCACGGAATAAAAAAGACAGGTATCTCTAATATGACATGTATGAAATAACATTTGAATCCCCCTATTCATTTGCTAAACCTGCCCCTCTTCTAGTCTTCCTGATTTCCATAAATAGTACTTTCATTCACTTACTTGCTCAGGCATAAAACTAGGAGACTTCTATGATTCCTCACACTTTATGTCCAAGTAATCAGCCAGTACCATCAATTCTTCCTTATAAGTATATTCTGAATTCAACTACTTCTCATCACTTCCGATGCTACCACCCTGTCTGAGCCATCGTCATCTCTTGCTGAACCACAGCAATATCCACAATATCTACTTTGACTTTTCCCTGCACGCTCATGAAAATTTTCCCATTCAAACCATTGTCTATATACCAGCCACAGCAATCATTTTAAATCATTCTAAAATCTTCATTAGATGGTGCCACCTAAACCCTCCAATAGCTTTCCTATGCAGACACAATGAAATCCAAGTTCCTTACCATGGCCTTCGGGACTGGATAATCTGGCTCCTGCCTATCTCTCCAATTTCATCTTGTTCTCACCCTTCTCATTGCCTCCTTTCTGTTTCTGTCGTGTACCAAACTCTTTCTAGTCTGTGGCAGAGACTGTTACTTTTTTCAAAAAATTCCTCCGTTTTTTCATAGTAAATAAACACGGACACATGGCTGCCTAAAATAAAGACTATATTTTCCAGCCTTCCTTGTAGCCATGTAATAGTGCTGGCAGATATATCATGTGGCACCCTTCCAGAACTTTCCTTAAAAGACAGTCAGTACACACGTTTGGTCCTTTGCTGCTTTTAGTCTTCCTATATATTCTGTACCCTGGAATGCAGATGTGATGGTTTGAAACTCTAGTCACCAGTTTGGGCCATATTCAAGTTCTCTCATCCTAGAGATGTCAGAACCTTAAGCTGGTAGAAACCAAGGTCCTTGAGGACTTTGTGAATCAGAGCACCATGCCAGCTTTGCACTCTACCTTCAGATTTTGATGTGAAAAAAAAGTAACCATCTGTAATATCTTATTAAAGCCACTGTTTTGGGTCTCTTGTTATCAATTGAACTTAACTGATATTCTGTCTCAGGGCCTTCACACTTGCTGATTTTTTCCTGCCTGGACTGCAATTATTTATTATAATAATTTTACCTAGACAGTAAATCAATTTAAAACTCACATATGAGCTAATACAGTTTTGCTAGCAATGAAAATTTAACTGAAATCCGTTAAAAATGTGGATTAAATACTAAAATGATAGCAGGAATGAAAATAACTTTATGTATACCCAGCAGATCAATGAAAGAATTATTTGTGCCTCTTAAATAGTAATGGCCTTAGTGATAGTCATTCAAGTACTTTATGTTAACCTGTTTTTTAAGTGGGGAACATACATGGAAAATACATTCAGTAGAAATGAAAGTGAAATAAGATGATGGTTGTGAAGTATTATATATAGATCCCAAGAAAATCTTGGACCTGGAAGAGACAATCTAAAAATGCCCTACTTCAGGCTGATTCCATTCTATAATTCTTGCTTTCAGAACTGTTTTTATGTTTAACCTAAAATTTTCACATTGCTTTTTTTTCATTTCTTGAAACTTCATATTGCAGATTTTTCAGATAAAATACAGAGCTGAGCAATTTTTTTCTACAAAATTACAATATGTTTACTCAATTTTTTTTGTTGTTTTTAGCACTGCCCACTATTCACTCAAAGTTTGCTCAATTTTATATTGCTAATAAACCTTATAGCACACAGTTTGTAAAAGAAACCCCTTAAGGACTGAAGGTGTGGAGTGTGCTGCAATGTGCAAAAAATAAGCTAAAAATGGGCACATAAACCTATATCTGTACCAACAGTTCTGAATGCTTGCAAACATCTATCATGACACAGGGAAAAAAATTAATAAAAGGAAATACAATTCAGTCCTGAAAGGGTTAAATAGAAACCCTAATGGATTGTTTCTAGCCATCCATTGCACATGACAGCGCTTGAAAACAAAACTCAAAAGTCTGGCACAGAAAGTTACACATATTTTTTCCGTATATATTAGAAACATAGCTTTTGAAATCAAAAGTAAGTAACTTGGTTAATAATTGAAGAGCATTTCGTTTCAAAAAGGAACCCCCTGTGGATTATCTGGTTAAACATGAATAGTTAGATTAGTTCTCTAAAACTTCATTAGAAATTTTCTGTGAGGATATAGATGATACCAGTTTCATTTAAACAAAACGGTCACAATCACAAGTCTGTCTATGCAATAAGAATGACAAATATTTCACAAACTTGCCAGGATGCCTTAAGTTGCCAAAACTTAAGAAAAGTCAGCAACAGGTTAAATACGCTAGTGCTCAACTCTGAAATCCTTCAACATACAAAGGGCATAAAGCCTTCAGCTTGCCTTCCCAACCCATGTGACAAATTCAATAGAACTAATAAAAACTTACTGTATCACGGGTTTAGTTTCTATGCATACTTTTAGAAATTGCATAGGTTCATGAAAGCATAAGATCTAACACAAAAACAAAACCTAGGACATAGGTACTTTAATTGACCATTGTGGTGCTAATGTTTGGTGCAAAAGTTATTGCGGTTTTAGTCTTGTTGAAATTTGCTGTTTGATATTGGAATACATTCCTAAATAAATATGGTTATGTTATACATCATTTTAATGTGTATTTCTCACTTCACATTTTTTTGCTAATGACTTATTACTTGCTTTATTACTTATTACTTATTTTAGACTATGAAAATGATGTTAGACAAAAAGCAAATTTGAGCGATTTTCTTATTCGAGTTCAAAATGGGTTGTAAAGTAGCGGAAACAACTCACATCATCAAAAACGCATTTGGCCCAGGAACTGCTAATGAACTTACAGTGCAGTGGTGGTTCAAGAAGTTTTGCAAAGGAGACAAGAGTCTTGAAGATGAGCACAGTGGCTGGCCATCCAAAGTTGACAATGACCAATTGAGAGCAGTCATTGAAGCTGATCCTCTTAAAACTACTTGAAAAGTTGCCACAGAACTCAACGTCAACCGTTGTACGGTTGTTCGGCATTTGAAGCAAAGTGGAAAGGTAAAAAAGCTTGTTAAGGGGGTGCCTCGTGAGCTGAGCGAAAATCAAAAAAATCATCATTTTGAAGTGTTATCTTCTCGTACGAAACAACAATGAACCATTTGGATCTTATACGACAGCCAGCTCACTGGTTTGGATCTTATACGACAACCGGTGATGACCAGCTTAGTGGTTGGACTGAGAAGAAGCTGCAAAGCACTTCCCAAAGCCACACTTGTGCCAAAAAAAGGTCATGATCACTGTTTGGTGGTCTGCTGCTGGTCTAATGTACTACAGCTTTCTGAATCCTGGCGAAACCATTACGTCTGAGAAGTATGCTCAGCAAATTGATGAGATGCACTGAAACTGCAACACCAGCAGCCTGCATTGGTCAACAGAAAGGGCCCAATTCTTCTCCACCACAGCACTCAACTGCAGGTTGCACAACCAAGGCTTCAAAAGTTGAACGAATTAGGCTATGAAGTTTTGTCTCATCCACCATATTCACCTGACCTCTCGCCAACCGACTCCCACTTCAAGCATCTCGACAACGTTTTGCAGAGAAGATGCTTCCACAACCAGCAGAATGCAGAAAGTGCTTTCCAAGAGTTCGTGGAATCTTGAAGCATGGATTTTTACACTACAGGAATAAACAAACTTATTTCTCATTGGTAAAAATGTGTTGATTGTAATGGTTCCTATTTGGATTAATAAAGATGTGTTTGAGCCTAGAAAACTTACAGAGTCCTTAGGACAATAAATGGCCAACATCTGTAATATCACTATCATTTCAAGGAGGGGAACATGTTCCATTGTACACATTCCTTTGAGATCACTTTGTGGCCCTAAATCTTTCATACAGATTGAGGTCGCTGTTTACTTATAAAAGTATTTTATATTGATTGAGGGTCTTTATTAAAACTTCAACCTTTTGTGAAATCTCGTGGTGACTATAGTGATATATCAAACAAACACACAACCAGAATATGTTTATGCTCAAATATTTCAAGCAACATTTGATGCTTAGAAAACCAAAGTGACAATGACAATAAAGTAAAATAAAAGTATGTAGACAGTTCCCTAGAGTTTGCTGTATAAGGATTTCTCCTATAATTGGGAGTTTTCAAGCTTTGCATTATTTTCATGGCACTCTTTCTGAGCTCTATAAATTTTCTATATCCTTAGTGAATTGTATTCCAGATATGAACATGAAAGTATGTTTTTAATGTAACCAGTTTTGAAAATAATAAATGCTTCAGCATCTTAATACTATGTTCTGACTCAGTATTCGTCATTCATAATACAAATGTAATTGAATCTCAGTTACGTGCCACACATTGTGTTTTGTCTGTGAGAGAGAGAAAAAACCCAATGTTTTTTTCCTGTTGTCACATACCACTCAACACAACACTTCTAACACAAAATGTGGGGGCAGTGGGGTTCCCACTCACACCAAGGAATCAGTTCTCCAGTGGACATCAGCTGGGTGTCTCTAATTCAATTCTGACATAGTCTATCTGGAGATGCCATCAGATTCCACAGGTTGAGGGCTCAGTTCCACAAGACTGCCCCCCACTTCTGAAGCGAGTAGTAGTAGGCTGTCATCTATATTTCTGACCAAGGGGCCATAAATCAGGATTCCCATGACCCTTGGATTTGATTAATTTGCTAGAGTGGCTAACAGAACTCAGAGAAACACTTTACCCATATCTTATAAAGGATACAGGTGAACAGATAAATGGAAGATATGCACAGAGCGAGGCGTAGGAGAGAGGCAGAAAGGTTCCATGCCTTCTACAGGCAGGCCCCCCTTCCAGGAACCTCCAAGTGTTCAGCTATCTGGAAGCTCTTCAAACCCTGTTCTCTTGGATTTTTATGGAGACTTCATTATGTAGGCATGATTGATTATATCATTGGCCATTGGTGATCACTAACCCTCAGCCCCTCTCCCTTCCCCAGAAGTATTGGGGCAGCTGAAAGTTCCAAACCACTAATCACATGGTTGGTTCCCCTAGCAACCAGCCCCCATCCTGAGGCTATCCAGGAGCTCACCCAGAGTCATCTCAAGGGAACAAAAGACTCCAATCATCCAGGAATTTCAAGGGGTTTAGGAGATCTCTGTCAGGAACCAAGGGTCAAAGACCAAGTAGAACAAAAGATTGTTCAGGTGCCCCTTTGTGGAAGAGTTTTAGGGAGCTCTGTGCCAGGAACCAGGGACAAAGACTTTAAATTAGATAAAGATACATATATAAAATGAATCACAATGTCACATTGTTATTTAGTTCTCAAGAAAACTATGTGATGTAGGTATAATAATATAGTTTCCCCCATCTCCTCGTATGCTACATGTGTGTAGTAGATATCCAGTTTAAACTTGTGGCCATATTTTCCCCTTCAAGTATCCTTGTCCATATGTTGAATTTGTCTCTATTACTCATCACCTTCAGAATTGATGACAGCAATATTAAAGCCACTTAATATTCTGAACTGAACATTAAAGATGATATTAGTCTCCAGTGTTTTCATGGGTCACTATCATCTATAAAAATAGATAGCCTAAAAGGAGAAGCCAAATAAATGAGGTAACCAGTGGGAAGAATACAAGACGCTTGGACTTCAGAAAGTGGCAGTAACAAACCAATCAGCACAAGAAAACCTCTAACAACAGCAATTACAGATTAAGAGGTCAATATTGGCCTGAAAATAATTATATTGATAGTTATCACTTAATTTGGTATATGCTAAATTATAAGCACCATAATTACATTATTTCATTCAGAATTTATAACATTTCTGTGAGATAAGTAGTATTTGCATTTTACAAATGAAGAAATGGAGGCTTTAAGAGAGATTGCCTTAGATTATACATACAGAAATTGGAATCCAGGTCTTCTAACTCCAGAGTCCAGAACCTGTTCTCTTTTCTTTTCTTTCTTTCTTTTTAAAAGTATTTTTTAAATATTGTATGTAATATTTTTGTATATCCATTTTTCTGGGGAGAGAGTCCATAAATTTCATACGATTTTCAAAGGAGTCCCCAGTGAAAAAAGAAAAACATCTAAGAACCTCTTAAACTCCCTACTATAAGCTAGTACACTTATAATGGGGAAGAAAGTAACTCTGAGACAGTTTGGCCACAAAATGTGATTTAAAGATGTAAACAGTTAATTGAATGTTGAGAATATGGAGAACCTTGGTATGTGATTAAAATTCTGATTCAACCATTGAGTTCCTATTATGTACCAGCCTTGCAGATTATACTCTTTCTCAATCTTAAGTAATATAGGAACACCTTTTAAGAATTGTTATGAATACCCATTGTGATTAGTTATTTTTATTATAAAGTTACCCTAATATGTGCAAATAGAAAACTAGTTGTAAACTTACACTTTTAGCTCTTTTTAAACTATTAAACTGGAAAAAATCAGGAATGAAAGAAAACTAAAATATTTAATATTAATAATATAATTTTAATGTAACAATATTGTTTTGCTGAGCCTAAATCATCATTAGAAGTTAATATAGCACACGTTTATTGGAATTTGGGATACCTATATTGCTACTCAATTTTCCCTCCAGTTTTCTGTATTATAATTTTTTTGAAACCTCTGTTCCAGAAGCAAGCAATCACAATATTTGGTCTTTACCCAGCATGAAGGCATCATACATTTATTCTTTATGGTAGCCCAAGGCAATTTAGTTTGTTGGTGTTTGTATTAAGTTAATATATGTGTCCCTAAGTACTTCAGTTCTTTTTTGTTGAAGATTTCAATTAGTATCTCACAAAACCACAGGCTATCGAACTATATTTGACGAATTATACTTGAAATGCTGAATTTTGGGTTTCTGTACAAAGAGATTGAGCACTCTCTACCATCAACTTTGTTAAAGGAATTGACATGGGATGTAAATTGGATATCGCAGAAGATATTTCGAACAGGACCAAATAAGAGATATTTCTCTTATTCTCTTAGGACTGGGGTTTTACCAATACCTCAAGTAAGGACTGGCTAACACTTAATATCACAAAAATACTATAGTTAAAGCTGAATCTTTTTATGGATACATTTATAATACGATATGGAGAGTTTTCCCATTGCCCTATGATTGTGATTATGCCCCAAAGCTGAGAATAAAATGCTTTAAATGCTTCATATTCCAAGTTAAAATAACTGAATAACTCCATAATATTAGGTTCGTAGTGTCACAACCACCCCTATTCACCACCACCACTACCACTTCTACCCACCCTTAGGCAAAAAAAAAAAAAATGATAGGCTCAAAAGATAAGAGGGAGGCCTTTGGAGAAGCGGTATTTGTACACAAAGGTTCTTCCCAATATGTAGTTGGAGTGAGGGAGTGAAGTACCTGAAAAGAGTCACTTCTAAAGATTGGGATTACTTAAAGAAGGGAAGACATGTTTCTTTTCTCTGTTGGATGTTTGCTTGGCCAGGGGATGTGCTGAACTCCTAGCACTATCTGAGTAAAGAGAATTTGAAAGTGATGATAGACTGAGAGAGGCCAGGACAGCAGGAAAGTGGCCTTCATGCCCACCATTTAGTGTGGCAAGAATAACGGAGATTCTCATGGGTGGTATAAACACGAGGGAAGGTAGGTGAGCTCGAGCCATTTTATCAGTACAAAGATTGACCTCAGCAATAGGGAACCCCTACAGCAAGAGGAGTGAAAAGGGTTCAGTAAGCTGGTTCCAGATAACAACCATCAGGAAACTAATGGGAAATCCCTGCCTGCTCCCTCAGAAAAGCTTCACTGGATATCTAGCGTTTGGACACTGTCACACAGAGGTTATCAATATCCAGTTAATGAAGATTACATCTTCACCCGATTAAGTAAGAAAACAATTGCCCTTTTCTTTCTCCCTTCCTTCTGCCACAAATCAAGAGCACTAAGCCCAGAAGAGGTAAGAGAAGCAGGTGTCTGGGAGCCAGGTTTCTTCTTGACAGCTTCCAAGTCACTAGATCTCTCCCTCCCTGGGGGGGTGTGGGGTGGGAGAAAAAGGTGAGAAGAGCTTTGAACTGAGGTGGAGATTGAAACTTTAAAGTTACCAAGATGATTCTTTAATCTTAGATTGTGGCTGAAAATCATTGAATCTATGAAAGCTATCACTAAAGGAGCCATCACTCCTCTTTCCTGTTTGATTTAAAAAATTAAGTAAGGTTGGTGCTAAAAGTAAAGTGGTAGGTCAGACTCCTTCGCTCTTTAATCCTATAATACTTTTCTGTTTAAAATCTGGACTCGGTGACAATATCGAAATTGAATGACATTGCTGCCTGTGCATAACAATGTTGGGATTTAATGACATAGTTGTCTGTCTTTGTAATGGGTGGCAAATGCAAAAAGGAGCAGGATTTTTTAGTAAACTAGACAGAAATGCTTAAAAACATGTATGCTTAAGTTATATAGTTCATTTCAAAATACGCTTCAATCATTTTTCATTAGTTTCTTTTGTGAACTTTATAAAGTAATGCAATTTAAAACATCCTTACAAGTATTTTAAAGGTGTATCTATAACTGACAATTTTAGTGAAGATTGTGGGGCCCAAACCAAACAAACCATATAAGCAACATCCTTTACAGAATGGTAGTCTTAAAAATCTTAAAAGACAGGCAGCTATGTCATTTAATACTGATATTGTCACCCACAGACAGCAATGTCATTCAATCCAGGTATTCTCACCCAGTCCACATTTTAAACAGAAAAGTAGAATTAAAAAGCAAAGGAATCTGAACTACCACTTTATTTTTAGCATTGGTCTTGCTTAAGTTTTTTAATCAAACAGAATTTTAGATCAGTGTCCTTACTTCAATAAAATTAATATATTAATATATTAACTATATTCAATAAAATTACTGGCACCTTTTAACCATCTCACTCAATATGGTATGAAGCATAAAGAACTGTTTTTTGCTTGTTTTTTGTTGTTGAGGAAATAATACAATACAAGTGATTGCTTTCTAACTTCAGATCTGGAAACAAACGAATCATTCTTTTATATAAAGAGCAACATGAGTGTATGCAAATTGTAATCATGCTGACTAATATTTACTATGTTTCAGGCAGTCATCCAAATACAGGAAAGGAGAGAAGTAAAGAAGGCCGATAAGGTCCCTGTTTTTATGGAGGAAATAGACAATAAGAAACAAGTAAATATCAAACATAATATTATGTGGTAATAAAAACTATGAAGGAAAATGAAGCAAGATAAGAGCTAGAGAATGACAAGGGGATAGGGTGCTCTTTTAGATAAAATGGTCAGGGAAGACATCCCTGAGTAGGTAATACTTGAGCAAAAGAGCTGCAGGAAATTAGGTTGTATCAAGTACATGTTGATGTATATGTAATTTTTGTATATCCTCAACAATCCCATTCAAGAAACAATTAACTTTTACAAAAGGCAGTACATTGTTATGTACAGTTATATCTTCATAGAATATTGTTACTTCTGGTCTCATTCATTTCATTTAAATTCAGCAGATCTATATTGAGTGATTGCTATATTCCAGGCTTTACTCTAGGCTTTTGTTATGTACCAACGAATAAAATAGATAATGATCCCTGACCACCTAGAAATTATATTCTAGCAGGAAAATACAGACAATAAATAATAAAAAAATTATATACTGTGTTAGAGGGTAATTTGTGCTGTAGGGGGGAAAGTAGACCACAGAAGGGGAGATTATACTTAGGGGCAGGATAAGTTTCATTAGCGAGTAGGCTAGTAGGGTGGACCTCAATGAGGTTAAACCTGAGCAAACACCAGAAGGGGTGAGGGAGTTAGTCAAGTGTCTGTCTGAGGGGAACAGCTGTCATTGACACATACATGCATACATACATACATATATATGCTTCTACATCCAAAGAAGTTACTATGTTTTTTCAACTTTCATTATTTTTATAGCTTGTAAAAAACAGAGAAGATAAATGTCATCACTATATGTAACTTATTTGAAGATATGAATCTGTTATCTTTTATTTAGTTAGAACATAACCACTACTATATACATATATATACATATATATAACATTTTAAATTTTTATCATCTGAAATTGTGAAGAACTACCATTTTGAAAGCCACTGAAAAATAACTGCTATGACTAGAAACATATATTTTTATATAGTGGCATGTGTAGGTCACACAGCGAATATACTCTATCCTTTCTTTTTTGTTAAAAGGTAATAGTATTCTTGAAGCTATGTTAGAAATCCAAAATAATAATGTAAGACAAGTTGGAAGACATGGTAGATTACTCACTTTACATGCTATGAATTTAGCGCAGGTATAACAAGTATAATGATTTGTTGTTATGAGTAGTTAGAAAAACAGATGTTTGTGCATTTGTTAAATAAAATCAGAATAATTTCAATTACTTTGCTTCATTCCATCTGTCTTTCAGATATTGCTAATTTTATTATAAATTTGTTTGAAGTTAACTCTTATTAATCTACATACAATATTCTATAGAGTTAAGTGTTCTAATCTTTGAGTTTCTAAGGCATGACTCTAAAAAAAACCTGCATAATTATAGCTAGTCACTTAGATATAATAACTATATTTCCTTTCCATTTTCAGATTGATTTCTGTTTTAACTTTTGAATCAGTGTTGTGTAACAAGTAACTTTTTATAATTCCAGATTCAGTAGCTTTTACTGAAAAGGTTATAAATATTTCATAAACTTAAATACTTTGTATATTTCATTTACTAACCTGAAAGTAATAGGTTTGATTTGCTAAAGAACAATTTTTAAAAACTGTGTTTTTTCCCCTAAATCCCTTTTTTTAAGTTACAATGTCTCCCTCCCTCTTCTGAATTTATTTTCTAAACTACTTATTTGACATTTAGTATATGACATCTTGTGTCTGTTTTAGCTTCCAAAAATAGACCATATAAAAAAAGACCATACATTTTCCAAGGACAAAGATCCACTTCTTATCAGTTAGCATAATTATCTTTTCACAAAGTAATTGTTCCCCTATACTTGTATAACTCAAAGTTATACTGTGCACAGATCTCTCTCTCTCTCTCTCTCTCCATATATATATATATATATATATATATACACACACACACCTCTCTATATACATATAAATCTGTATGTATATATATAGATCTATATACATATAGATCTCTCTCTTTATATATAGAGAGAGATACATAGTATAACTTTGAGTTATATATATGTATATAGAGGGAGGTGTATATATATATATATACACACACACATATACAGAAAGAGAGTGATTTATAGTATAATATGCAAAGTTGCACTATACTCAAATTGAAGTCTCTTTAAGATTGAAGGTGTTTATTTAGTCTGAGTCCCTCAGCTAGGGAAGAAGAGTTAGGCCTTCCACCATTCCTCCTTTGTGGTGCTTGGGGTTCTATTACCTGAAAAATTGTGTAGCCAAAGTGGCAATCACTAGTTTTTAGATATAAAAAGTTGATCATGAAGGAATACTAGGGAGAAATAAAAATTAAGCCTAAAATGTTTTTGTCTTATATTCACGCTAAAATATTTTGTTTTTATATCTACACAGTTTGAAGATTCAAAAGGAAAGCAAATGAAAGGGCTTTCATTTAATTTTTTCCCTCTAATCTGCACAAAATGGTAAATATAGCAGTGGAAACATTCTAGTCATTAAAACATAACTATTGTACTTTAAAACCAGCCATGAGAACCCTGCTCTCTTATAGACTTCATCTTTGAATAACAAAGGTAACATATTTTCTTAGACCTAACTGCACACATGTCCTCGGCTACTTACCCTAAACTAGATCATATATAAGATTCAGTTATGTCTAAGATGTCCTTAGGAAAAACTCACAGGTTAATCTTCGACACCACCCCCTACTCACATTAGGTCCTCATCCCTGATGAGTTCTTTATTTCCTGCCGGAATAATCCAATTCCAGAGGAGATTAGGGATGAGAGTAGGAAGGACAGACTCTAATCTTAGAAGAAGAAAGTACTGCACAAGTTATTAAAGCCTAGGAATCTAACTACTCTGACTAGAATTATTGTTGAAAGTTGGAGAAGTATTAATTTGATACAGAATAATGTGAGCTATGGTCACTGTGCTGCTTCAATTTTTCCTGGCAAGTAACAACATTGACCCTTGAGCTTTGGGCAGAGCTGAAGCTTCATGTGAACTTTCAGTTCACACTGTAGATAGTGGAGAAATTTAGCAGTCCATACTGATTTCCAGCTCCTCACTCTAACTTCCCTCTATCTATATTTATTCTCTATAGAAATTTACTTGTTTTATACATGATCTCAAAGTCAAGTGATCCCTACTTTGAGAAGGGTACCAAGTAGTTAGTCTAATATTATACAACCAAGCATGAAGCCCTATGCTACCGCATAGGTTGCATGTCCAAGAAGCAGGCAGTCTAACTAAGAAGCGCAAGAAAATAAGGAAAATCTTAGAAGTCTGTTACTTCAACAGAACTTCTACTTTTTTCTTCTATAAGAGTTCTTAAGGTATCTATGTTTAAGGTTTTATTTAGAAAATTATTTGATATTGTAATTATAGAGTTATTATTAGCTATTTTCTCATAATCCAAATTAAAATGTATAGCTATGTTAGACATTCAGAGATCAGTATTAAATTATAATTTTTGTCATTTTTTTAAATATCAAATAAAAATTTAGACTTCCTAAGAAGAAAACGTTATTTTTCAGTTCTGATAAAAGGATGAGATTTTTTTTTTTTTGAGACAGAGTCTCACTGTCTTGCCTGGGGTGAGTGCCATGGCGTCAGCCTAGCTCACAGCAACCTCAAACTCCTGGGTTCAGGCAATCCTACTGTCTCAGCCTCCCA
>RJWJ010006163.1:24105-63965 GCA_004363605.1 Indri indri
CAGGCATGTGCCACCATGCCCGGCTAATTTTTTCTATATATATTTTTAGCTGTCCAATTAATTTCTTTCTATTTTTTTTGGTAGAGACGGGGTCTCGCTCTTGCTCAGGCTGGTCTCGAACTCCTGAGCTCAGAACGATCCGCCCGCCTCGGCCTCCCAGAGTGCTAGGATTACAGGCGTGAGCCACCGCGCCCGGCCAAGGATGAGATTTTAATAAGCAGTCTTAGGTCTTATTTTCTGTAAGTGAAGCTATCAGCTTGAAATTATCACAATTTTAGTAGAACATTCTTTTTGGCTTCATTAATATAAAATTATGCTTAGTGAAGGAACCCTAGTGTTATGCCGAATAACTGCTTCATTGACCTAATCATTAATAATCATTAGACAAATAACTAAGGGAAAAACCACCACATTTTACATTTGTCAGATAAGCTTATGACTTTAAAACCTAAAAAATACAGCAGTTAAAGCGCAATGTGCTTAATTAAGCTTATTTAGTTTACATATTCTTATAGTATGGAAAATGGAATTTGATCAAGAACCTTTCAGCCCAATCAATTACAGCAAATTTAATAGCTCTTTTCTTCTTAAAAACTTTACAACAGTTAAGGAAGCCAAACTAACTTAATTCTTCTAAACTTCTGGTTTGGATTTTTAGGTTGGCTACCTAATTAGTGGTTGAAATTGATAAATAGGCATTATGATTCTCACTGTCACAGTTCCTTGTGAAACAAATCATAAATACAGAACTTAAGTTTCAACCCTCCTAAATTGCTCTCCTGTATTTTACAATTTACTCTTGCCTTTGAGAAACCAGATCACTGAATGAAATCTCTTCTCACACTACCCTCGCTCTAGCAATCTATTATTTAACAGATGGATATACCTCGGTCAGCAAAACAGACTCTAATCCCTTCCTCATGGAGCTTACACTCTAGAGAGAGTAAAGCAGCCAATAGAAAAAAATTCATAAGTAAAATTTTGGTATGTTATTAATAGATGTGTTAAGTACTAGGGAGAAAGATAAAGCAGAAAAGGAATATAGGCAGTCTGCGTAGAAGTGGGGTGTGGAGGATTATAACACTAAATAGGATGAAAGGACAGTCCTCTCTGAAAAGACGATGTAATAGAAACCTAGAGAAGGAAAGCATATAAGCCATTGAATATCTGGGGAAGAGCATTCCGGGCAAAGGGAATTGCAAATGCAAAGCCCTGGTTTGTCTAGGTCCAGTATGAAGGCCAGTAAGGTTGGAAAGGAGTGAACAAGTGGGAGCTCACTAAGAGCGTTAAGGAAGTGAAAGTGGAGGGATCCCTGTGAAGAAGGGTACAGAGTCTCAATCATATAGGTGACTGCGAGCTATTTTAGTAACTTTGATTTTTACTGTGAGATAACAAGCCATTGGAGGATTTGGAGTAGAGGGGTGGCATGATCTGTTTTATTAAGAAGATCTGACTCAAGTGGAGCAAGAGGCAGAAGCGGGAAGACCAGGTAGGATGCTATAGCAATATTCCAGGTGAAAGGAGATAAGGACTTGGAACAGAGCTATAACAGAGGTGGTGGTGAGAAGCAGTCAGCTTCTGAAAATAAAATAAAGAGCACCTAAATGTATTAGCTTATCATTGATTGAAATATTATTTTTATAATCATTTGTAACATATACTTTCATGGTAAAATGTTTGAAAAATATAGGTAAGTGAAAAATCAAGTAAAAATCATTCAAATCTCACTGTTAATATTTGAGTCTTTCGTGTCTTCTAAATGTGTATATATGTATATTATATATATATATTCAAATGTGATCATACAAACATCATTTTGTTACTATCTTTACTTATAAATTATGATCATTTTCCATTTCTTTAGTCTCCTGCAATATAGTATTGAATAGCATACTTTGAATATAGCATAATTTAGCGATTACATAGATAGAGCAATTTATTTAACCAGTCCTCTATTGTTGACCATCTATACATTTTCCACTTTTTATCTATTATAAATACCACTAAAATGGACATCCTCATTGCTATATCTTTGAAAATAAAATTACTATATATTACTTAGGAATCTCTGCCTATCAATTTTAGGAATGATTTTTCTGAATTTAAACTAGAAAGGAGAAACCAGAAGGCAACTATAAACCGACAACCCAGATTTTCTTTTTTTTTTAGCTATAACCATTGAAAGAATAGATTATCTACATCGGATGCATATTGATAGATTTTAAAGGGTGCCCAAAATATTTAATATGATATATTTATAAATTCCTGCTGAAAACTGAATAAACATTCTTATATTACAGAATTTGTTTTCTATTTCTGATAAACTTAGTTATTACTGGGAACAGATGACCAATTGCAAGAACTGTCACCATTTAACATTCTACATGAAGGGTGGCCATGTTGGATTTCTGGCACCTGAGCTTTCACATCCATCTGTTTATAAGGCATTATGCCCATGCATGAGGTTTATGCCAGTTTCAAAAAGTCATGTGTAAATTAAGACGGGCAATATATATTCTTTGAGGTATAAATCATCTATTATTTAATCTCTTTGAATTATATTTTTAGAAAGACCTTTAGCCATTTACTGATTTGAGATAACTTAAAATTATGCATATATAGAAAGCAAAATTATCAGCAAAATTTAAACCTTACTAAGTAATAAACAGAATAATAGACTTCTTTAACGTAAGAAAGTTGAAATTAGGAAAAGTGCTGTAACATGTCCTTGAAAAAAATTTTGAAGCTAACATTTATTTGGTACCTGCTATGTTTGAGGTGCTTTTACATAATTTGTGCATGTAAGTCTCATAATAATCCTAAGAAATAGATGTTATTTACATACTTTGCTGATAAAGAAACTAAGAGAAGTGATTTACCCAGTATCACACATAGGAAATGACCAAGATAGTTTCAAGTCTATTTCTATCTGACACAAAGCCCATGATCTTTTAACTATACTATTCCGTTTGAATGGTTGGGATCCAAACATTAGGGCAAATTGACAAATCTGTAATGTTGATTGAAAGTGGTTTATAGAAGTTAAAATTGAAAAAAACAATCAACCAATCAAGTGATTGCTTTACTTTTAAAATTCAACTAAACATTCCAAGATAAGTGTGAGGATATAAATTAGCTCTCATTACCGGGAGGACAATGCCAAGTCTGAACTGTAATACTTAGAAAAAATATTTAAAAGAACAAAGTCTGGTGAGCTGTTTGCTTGTATGTGGATTAGTGATTTTTAAACTAAAGAAAAGCTAATTTTTTCCCAAACAAAGTTACATAAAACAAATGAGAATGGTTGAAGTGAGGGTGCAAGTGAAAGATAGGAGGGTATAGGTCTGTTAGCTCTCTACCCAATTCCCTCCTCTTAACCTCTGAAGGAATGTTTATACATCCCGGGACTCAGAATGTCCTTTAAAAGACTGTGTTGTGACTGGAACACTTGGTTGATCGGCTTACTTTTTAAATATTCAACTGATTTATTTTGGTTATCTACTGATCACAATAAAAATGTGATTTGAAAGTAGGGGGAAAGTTTCTGGGGCAATGGCCCACTTTTTATTTTATACTGAATTATCTTTCCTCATTTCTCCCAGTCAGAATCAATTAATTCATTCTATCAAATGTTTTTTGAATTTCAGCTAAATACCAGGCACTATGCTGATTCTTACCTAGAAGCCTAGAATCTAGTTAGGAGAGACAGATAATAAAGAAGTTAAAAAAATCAATTTGTGATATAAAGAAAATACATATTTTTAATAAAGAATGGTTATGGTGTATTAGAGGACTACTTTATTTTGGTCTTATTGGCAAAAGTTACTTGTATTGGGTTGAACAATGTCCTCCCAAAATTCATGTCCACCCAGACCTCTGAATGTGACCATATTGGAAATAGGGTATTTGCAGATGTAATTAGTTAAGATGAGGTCATGTTGGATAGGATGGGCCCTAATCCAACAACTCATGTCCTTATGAAAAGAGAAATAGAGATACAAGCACACAAAGAAGAAAGCCATGTGAAAATGGAGGCAGATTGGAGTGATGCATCTAAAAGCCAAGGAATACCAAGAATTGCAAGCAACAAACAGAAGCTAGAAGAGGTAAGAAAGGATTGTTCTTCTATAGAGCCTTAGGAGGGAGCATGACCCTGCCAACACCTTGATTTTGGACTTCTAGCCTCCAGAACTGTGAGAAAGAGTTTCTATTGTGTTAAGTCACTTAGTTTGTGTTAATTTGTTACAGCAGCCTTGGAAACACATACATTACTTTTCATAGGTTAGGGAGACTTCACTAAGTACATGACTTTTAAGCAGAGACATAATCTGGGTGTGGTGGCCCCCGCTTGTAGTCCCAGCTACTTGGGAGGCTGAGGCAGGATCATTTGAGCCTAGGAGTTTGAGTCTGCAGTGAGCTATGATCATGCTACTGTCCTTCAGCCTAGGCAAAAGAGCAAGACTGTCTCAAAAAAAAAAAATAAAAAAGAAAAAGAAAAGATAAATGGAGACATAAATGACAAGGATATCCTAGCCAAGATGAAAATCTCATTGGAAATCAAACTCACTGGTGTTATTTCATCTCAGCGGTACGTGTTCTACAGGTATTTTAAATATTTTACAGGTATTTTAGTTCTAAAACAAAGTCATTGTTTTTCTCCTCATTCCAAACTCCTCCTTCCTTGCAAAAACTATATGCAGTAGACATTAATATTCCCACTTGTTATATAGAGGCTAAGGAACTTGGGCAGGATCACATAACTAATAAGTGGCAGAGCCTAGATTTATGCTCAGGTAATCTAGCTTTAAAGAGTCCGCATTTTAAACTACCAGGTTATACTGACACTATTCTCAAGCTTCAGGCACCATTCTTTCATTTTGTCCACAAGCTTCCAAAGTGCCCCTTTGGTGATATTCCATTTAATCCAGTCTTATCTATGGACTCTAGCTTTTCTTTTTTGTCTCCTACTTTTCATCCTCCCCTTATAACAATAGTGGTAATAATGATAATAATCATGATTGCCAAATTTATTGACCACTAAGTGTGCTAGCTCTCTCAATGCATGCAACAACCCCCTCAGGTAGGTATTATTATTATTATCCCCATATTCCAGATGAGATTTCTACGGCTTTGAGAATTTAAGTACCATGTGTAAGATCATAATATTGATAAGCGGCAGACCCTGGGTTGGTCAGATCTCTCTGACTTCAGAGCTTTCACTCTTTAAAAGTTAACTTTTTAAAACCAAGATATAACTTAGTAAAATGCACAACTCTTAAATAGGTAGTTTGATGAATTCTGATAAGTTATATACCTGTGTAACAATCACCACCCGGAATACTGCCAACTGCAAAGTCTCCCTAAGGATCCCTCCCAGCAGATAAAGGTAAACACCATTCTGATGTCTCTCACTATGGATTAGCTGTGTTTATTTTTTAACTTCTTAAAGTAGAATCATACAGTATGTTCTCTTTGGGGTCTTGTTTCTTTCTAGAGTTCCCATTTTTAATGACCATGTTATACTTTGTCCGACAAGACTGCTAGGTCCTCTTTCCTATTTCCCTAGGCTCTTGCTAAGTAACTCATGTTGATGATGTAATACGCTAATTTCTTGCTAAGTGAGTGAAAATGGTTTAAGTTACTTTTTTAAATAACTTATTACTATTATAATGACTACAATGGGAATTCTAAGTCTGAGAGACTTTTAGGCAAAAGGGCCTAGCTAATTCCAGTTATATGTATCTTAACTTTTGGAGAGATGCTCATAGTGAGTATGTAGAAGGAAAGCTAAAGGTAAGGAAAAAAAAAAAAAGGGAAATTGAAAGTGCATAAATACTTCTGGGCAAAGAAAGACTGTATGAGCTTTATGATATTGAGATAGAGAAGTGCCTTAAGTCCATGTGTCCTGCTATAACAAATTACCTAAGACTGGGTAATGTGTTATAGCACCAGCAGGTTTGGTACCTGGTGAAGCCCCCTTCCTCTAGATGGTACCATCTAGGTGTCATTACATGGTAGAAAGGATGGAAGGGCAAAAAGACAACAAATGCTGCATCCTCATACGGCAAAGAATAGAAGGGCAAGAGAGCACTCACTTTAACCTTGAGCTCTTTTATAAGGGTTCTAATCCCATTCGTGAAAGCAGAGCCTTCATGATTTAATTACCTCCCAAAGGATCCCCCTCTTAGCATTGTTGCATTGAGGATTGAGTTTCAATATGAATTTTGGAGGGGACACAAACATTCAGATCATAGCACTAGTACACTAATAGTGTACCTCTAAAGTTTCTTTCTAAAATGTAAATGCTATACCTATATCTGAATCGAAATACTATAGAAGTCTTAGATGTGTAAAAAGAAAGGTTAACATGATGTAGAAAAATGAACAATGAAGTTGTTACAAGTTATGGGTTCTATTCCTTGCCCTGCAGCTTACTAGCGAATTGCCTCACTTAAGTCACCGAATGTTTCTGAATCAACCTTAATATGAGCATAAAAACATCTGCCGTGTGTAATAGGGTTGGTGTAAAGATCAATTATAAAATAAGCTAATGTATATTAATATGCTTTATAAAGTCTCATATATGAAACTTTACATAGGTATCAGTTTGATAAAACAGCAAAAACAATGTTAGATATATATAAAATTTAATATTCTGACCATCTGATACAATAAAATGTCTTAATTAAATTGTTTTTGAAGAACTTCTAATTTAATAACCTAGACTTCCAGTCACTCAGTTCATGTTTATCAGACCTCTAAATGAATGGATTTGGGAAGGTACACAGTAATTTTTTTTCCTATTTTCTTTGATCTTGTTTTTATATTTCACTTCTCCTCAACTCTAAATTTTGCTGGAAGGCAAAACATAATTTTTCTGCTTTCACCTTTTTCCTTAGAATTTCTTATGTGTCACACGTGAATTTGCTAGGAATTTTCCTGTAACAAGAATTACCTAATTGCCAAGCAAGAGTGTAAAAACTTTATTTTAAAAAATGTGCAAGACTTCTCACTGATAATCACATACTTATTATAATAATTTATAACTAATGAAAAAAACTGGGGGGGTGCTGTAAGTAGGATGGATGGGTAGTAATAATAGTCTCAGCTTTACTTTGGAGTGCCACCTGCTGGTAAATTAAGTCAAACAATGTTTGATAAACAAAACAAGAATTATGTTGAAAGACTAGAGAAATCAACTTGTAGGATTTCTCTAACAAGATGGTGGAATAGTAGTTTCTGGTACTTGTCCTCTCACAGAAACATCAATCTGAGCAACTGTCTGTACTCAAAAATACCGTCACAAGAGCTAAGGAATGCAGGTGAGAGATTACAGCACCTGGATGTAGCACAGAAATAAGAAAAGATGTATTGAAGAAGATAGGAAGGGCAGTTTTACATTACTCATGGGTGATGGTTTCAGTGTGTCCTCCCCAAACTTCATGTGTTGAGACTTACTGGCCAATGTGATGGTGTTAAGAGGTGGGACCTTTTAGAGGTGATTAGGTTATGAGAACTCCTCCCCTTGTGAATGGGATTATGGCCCTTCTAAAAGAGGCTTCATGGCTGGGCATGGTGGCTCACGCCTATAATCCCAGGACATTGAGAGGCCGAAGCAGGAGGATCGCTTGAGGCCAGGAATTCAAGACCAGTCCAGGCAACATAGCAAGATTCTGCCTCTACAAAAAATAATTTAAAAAATTATCCTGGTGTGGTGGCATGTGCTGTAGTCCTAGCTACTCAGGAGGTCGAGGTGTAAGTACTCTTGAGTGCAGAAGTTCGAGATTGCAGTGAGCTATGATCAGTGACATTGCACTCCAGCCTAGGTGCCAGAGCAAGACCCTGTCCTAAGAAAAAAAAAAAAATTATAAAAAAGGCTTCGTACACTGTTTGGCTGGCTTGCCTTTCTACCTTCTGCCATATGAAGATGTAATGTTTCTGCCTTCTGGAGGATGCAGCAATAAGGCACCATCTTGGAAGAAGAGAGCAGTCCTCACCAGACCACCAAACTTTCTAGGGCCTTGATCACAGACTTCCTAGCTTTTAGAACTGTGAAGAATAAATTTTTGTTCTTTATAAATTACCGTCTCAGGTATTTTGTTATAGCAGCACAAAACAGACTAAGATACCATTTCACTCCTTCCACAAACCTGAGCAGCACAACATGCAGAGACATACCTTTTGCTTGAGGAAAGCAGTGTGAAGTGAGCACTGAACTTCAGACCTTGGAACCTTCAGGCCTACCCCAGTAAGCCCCAGTGCCAGGCGGACCCCCATGACCCCAGGCTCCAGGCTAGCCCATATGGCCCCAGGTTCCAGGCCTGCCCTAGTGCCAGGCTATTCCCCATATACCAGGCAGACCCAGGTAGACAACTAAACAATATCAGGAAAACAATACATGAACAATTAAGAAGTTCAACAAAAAGATAGAAACAATTAAAAAAAATCTGTAGCTGAAGAGCACAATATATATCTGAACTGAAAAATTCCATACATAGCTTCCACAGTAGATTTGATCAATCAGAAGAAAGAATCAGTGAGATTCTTTTGAAATTATTTAGTCAGAAAAGAAAGAAAAAAGAATGACAAGGAGTGAAGAAAGCCAATAAGACTTATGGAACTCCATCAAGTAGACCAATATTTACATTATAGGAGTTCCAGAAGGAACAGAAAAAGAAAGGGGAAGAAAACCTATTTAAAGAAATAATGACAGAAAACTTCCCAAGTCTGGAGAGAGAAATGAATGTACAGATTCATGAAGTCCAAAGAACCCCAAATATACTAACTATAAAGAGATCTACATCAAGACACATTATTCTTAAATTCTCAAAAATCAAAAAGAAACATTATTTTGAAAGCGACAAGAGAAAAAAGACTTGTCACATACAGTGGAATTTATATAAGTGGGTTTCTTGGCAGAAATCTTACAGATTTTGAGAGAGTGAGATGGTATATTCAAAATGCTGAAAGGAAAAAAAAACTGACGACCAAGAATACTATCCCTGACAAATCTGTCCTTCAGAAATGAAGGAGAGATAAATACTTCCCCAGATAAACAAAAGGTGTTAGGTGTTGAAATTCATCACCACCAGACATGCCTACAAAAAATGTAGAGGGACTTCTTCAAGTTGAAACAAAATGACACTAACTAATAACATGAAAATATATGAAAGTATAAAGCTCAGTGTAAAGGTAAAAATATAGTCAAATTCAGAATACTCTAATACTGTAATGATGGTGATAAATCACTTTTAACTGTAGTATAAAAGTTAAAAGTCAAAAATATTAAAAATAAATATAGCTACAATAATTTGTTAGTGGATACACACTACATAAAAGATGTAAATTATGACCTCAATAACATGTGAGGGGAGGAGAAGTTAAAGTGTAGAGTTTTTGTAAATAATGGAGTTAAGTTGTTACCAGCTCAAAATAAACTGCTGTAACTATAAGATGTTTTATGTAAGCCTCATGGTAAGCACAAAGAAAAAACCTATAATGCATATACAAAAGATAAAGAAAAAGGAATCAAAGCACGTTAGTACTACAAAAAAAATTCATTAAATCACAAAGGAAATCAACAAGAAAGGAAAAAAGGAACAAAGGAACTACAAAACAGTCAGAAAATCATTAACAAAATGGCAGTAAGTCCTTCCTATCAATAATTGCTTTAAATGTAAATGCGTTAAATTCTCCAACAAAAAGACACAGAATAAATGAATGGATAAAAGAAAAACAAGAGTCAATTAATTATTTACTACCTACAAGAGACTCACTTCTGCTTTACAGACACATATTGTCTGAAAGTGAAGGGATGGAAAAAGACATTCTATGCAAATGGTAACTAAAAGCGAGCAGTAGTGGCTGTACTTAGACAAAATATATTTTAAGTCAAAAACTGTCACAAGAGAAAAAGGAGGTCATTATACAATAATAAAGGGGTCAATTTATCAATACGATATAACAATTGTAAATATATATGCACCCAACATTGGTCCACCTAAATATATATATATAGCAAATATTAACAAAACTGAACAGAGAAATAGAAAGCAATACAAAGGACCCATAAGAGAGTACTGTGAACAATTATATGTCAACTATTGGATAACCTAGGAGAAAAAGATAAATTCTTAGAAACATACAAGTTCCCAAGACTGAATCATGATGAAATAGAAAATCTGAAGAGACCAACAATGAGTAAGGAGATTGAATTAATAAGTAAAAATCTCCCAATAAAGAAAAGCCCCAGATCTAATGGATTTATTGGTGAATTCTATCTAACATTCAAAGAAGAATTAGTGACAACTGTTTCCAAACCCTTTTGGAAAATTGAAGAGAAGGACCACTTACAACCTATTTTATGCCAGGTGTGGTGGCTCAGCAACTTGGGAGGCTGAGGTGAGAGTATCACTTTAGGCCAGGGGTTTAAGACTAGCCTGGACAAAATAATAAAACCTCATCTTCAAGAAAATTTTAAAAATTAGCTGGGTGTGGTGGGACATGCCTGTAGTCCTACTTTACTCAGGAGGCTGGGGCAGGAAGATTGCTTGAGTCCAGGAGTTTGAGGCTGTAGTGAGTATGATTGTGCCACTGCACTCAAGCCTGGGTGACAGAGAAAGACTCTGTCTCTAAAACAAACAATCAAACAAATGAACAAACTTATTTTATGAGGCCACAGTTACCCTGACACTGAAGTCAGGCACTTGTATGCTACAAGAAATGAAAATTATAGGCCAATATCCCTGATGAACATAGATGATAAAGTCCTCAACAAAATACTACCAAACTGAATTCAACTGCACATCAAAAGGATCATACACTGTGACCAACTAGGATTTATCTCTGGGATGTAACGTTTGTTCAACACACGCAAATCAATAAGTTTAATACAGCATATTAACCAAATAAAGAACATCATATGTTCAGTTCAATATATGCAGAAAAAGCATTTGACATAATTTAACATTCTTTCATAATAAAAACTCTCAATGAATTAGTTATAGAAGAAATGTGCCTCAGTATAATAAAGGCCATGTATCACAAGCCCACAGCTAACACCACACCCAATGGTGGAAAGCTGAAAGCTTTTCCTCCAGAATCAGGAACAAGACAAGAATGCCCATTGTCATCACTTCTATTCAACATATGGGAAATCCTAGCCAGAGCAATTAGGCAAGAAAAAGAAATAAATGACATTCAAATTCAAAAGGAAGTAGTAAAATTGTCTGTTTACAGATGACATGATCTTATATATAGAAAACCTTAAAGACTCCACCAAAAAACCATTAGTGCTAATAAATGAATTAAATAAGCTGCACGATACAAAATCAGCATACAAAAATCAGTTGTGTTTCTATATACTAACAATGAACTATCTGAGGAGGAAATTAAGAAAATAATCCCATTTATAATCCCATCAAAAAAAGCTTAGTAATAAATTTGACCAAGGAGGCAAAATTTCTGTGCACTGAAAACTACAAAACATTGATAAGAGAAATTAAAGAAGACACAAATAAATGGAAAGATAACCCATGTTTATGAATAGGAAGAATTAATAATGTTAACTATCCATACCATGCAAAGAAATCTATAGATTCAATGCAATCCCCATCAAAATTCAAAGGGCATTTTCACAAAAATAGAAAAAAAAATCCTAAAATGCATATGGAACTACAAAAGATCTTGAATAGCAAAAGAAATCTTGAGCAAAAATAAACCTGGAGGCATTATACTACAAAGCTATAATAACCAAAGCAGCATAGTACTGGCATGAAAACAGACATATGCACCAGTGGAACAGAATAAAGAGCCCAGAAATAAACCATGCATTTACAGTCAACTGTTTCAACAAAGGTGCCAAGAAAACACAATGGGAAAAGGACAGTCTCTTTAATCAGTGATGTTGTGAAAACCATATCCACATGCAGAAGAATGATATTGGATCCTTATGCCACAACATATAAAAAAATCAACTTAAAATAGATTAAAGACTTAAATGTAGGCTGGGCATGGTGGCTTACACCTGTAATCCTAGCACTCTGGGAGGCCAATGCAGGAAGATTTCTTGAGGCCAGAAGTTCAAGATCAACCTGAACTAGAGTAAGAGCCCATCTCTACAAAAAATAGAAAAATTAGCCAGGTATTGTTGTTCACACCTGTAGTCCCAGCTTCTCAGGAGGCTGAGGCAGGAGGATTGCTGGAGCCCAGGAGTTGGAAGTTGCAGTGAGCTGTAATGATGCCACTGCACTAGAGCCTGGGTGACAGAGCAAGACCCTGTCTCAAAAAAAGACTTAAATGTAAGACCAAAAACCACTAATATAAAATGACTAGAAGAAAACATGGGGGAAAAAATTCTTGATATTGGTCTGGGTACTGATTTTTTGGATATGACCCCAAAAGTATAGGCAACAAATGCAAAAATAGACAAATAGGATTGCATTAAACCAGAAAGCTTCTGAACATCAAAGGAAATTATCAAGATTGAAGAGACAACCTATGAAATAGGAGACAAGAAAATATTTACAAAGCCGTACTTCATAGAAGGCATTCATATCCAAAATATATAAGGAACTCAAACAAGTCAATGAGCAAGAAAACAAATAACCCAATTAAAAAATGGACAAAAGACTTAAACAAACATTTCTCAAAAGAAGACATACAAATTGCCAATGTATATGGGTATATGAAAAAATGTTCAACACCACCAATCATTAGGGAAATACAAATTAAAACCACAATGAGATACCCCCTCACACCTGTTAGAATGTCTAATAGCAAAAAGACACAAAATAGCAAGTGTTGGTGAGGATGTGGAGAAAAGGTAAGTCTTGTACATTGTTTTGGGGAATGTAAATTGGGCTAGCCATTATGAAAAACAGTATGGAGTTTCCTCAAAAATAGAACTACCGTAGATCTAGCAAACCCACTTCTGAGTATATATCTAAAGGAAATGAAATTAGTATGTTGAAGAGATATCTGCATTCGCATGTTCATTGCAGCATTATTTACAACAGCCAAGATAAGGAATCAACAGATGAATGGGAAAAATGTGAGATATATATTTGTATGTATTGTGTGTGTGTATATACACACATACACACACACAATGTATATACACACATGGATAATGGAATACTATCCAGCCCTTAAAAAGAAAATTCTGTCATTTGGGACAACCTGGATGAACCTGGAGGACATTATACTAAGCAAAATGATCCAGGCACAGAAAGACAAATACTACATGATTTCATGTATTTGTGAAATCTTAAAAAGTAGAACTCATAGAAGCAGAAAATAGAATGGTGGTTGCCGGAGCTAGGGTGTTGGGGGAATGGGAAGATGTTGGTTAAAGGGTACAAAGTTTCACTTATGCAGGATGAGTAAATTCTGGAAATCTAATGTACAGCACTGTGACTATAGCTAATAATAGTCTATTGGCACTTCCCATCCCCCCCAGTACCCCCCCCCCAAATTCTATTGCATACCTGAAATTTCCTAAGGCAGTAGATCTTAAATGTTCTCACCACATACGCACAAAAGGTAACTATGTGAGGTAATGATATGCTAATTAGCTTGATTGTGATAATTGTTTCACAATGTGTATGTTTATCAAAACATTGTACACCTTAAACATATACAATTTTAATTTGTCAATTATACCTCAGTAAAGTTGGAAAAAAGAACAATTAACTTATATAAAGCACATACTAGTTATTAGAATCATTGTGGAAAATGGTGATTTAATTTACTAATTTAATAATTTGATTATTAAAGAGATTTTTCTCAAGGCTTGTTGGGGGAGTTTGTTTATTCTAAATTCTGAACTCCAATTAGAGACACCATATGTATGTATTGAGGGTCTATTATATGAGTTAATTATTCAATTATTTAAGTTTTTATGTATCATACTGTGCTAGGCACTGGAAATGCAATGGTGAAAGGAGCAGACAGAATTTCCCTGCCCTTATAGAACTGAATTAAAAATGGTAAGAAATAAAATGACAAACAGATTTCTAAATGATGATATCAATAAAACAAATAAGAGCAAGAGAGAGAATATTCAGTAGTTGAAGTAAACTACTGTCAGGAAAGGTATATCTGAGAAGACCTTTAAACACCTGTTCTTTGCTATATTCCTAGTGCTGAGCACAGTGCCTGGTACTTAGTCAATACTCAGTGAATGTTAGTTGAATAAAAGGATGGATTACACTGGGTGATAGCCTTGTATAGAGGCATTGACCAGAGCTGAAATATCATCAACCTTTCTTTTTCGTCTGGTCTTACCTATGTGGGTTGCTTTGACCTAGAAATACAAAAATGTGGTGGAAATAGAGCATAGGAAAGCTATTGTAAATGTATAGAGCATAATAATTTCCTCTGGAGCCGGGCTAGCTTATAAAGTCCAATCCAGGCACAAAGATTGTTGAGAATATTGACTCAGTCCATTCATGTTTACTTTCATTTAGTTTTTTACCAAACTACCAAACCAGTGCAAGGTATATATATACCAAATAAGGATATAAATGAGTGGATGCAGCTCCTTAATGCCTTCCTTGTGCCTCACAAATGCGCAAGTTTAGTAATTGGTGCAGGTAATGAGAAATCACATCAAAGGGGTACAGAATTGCAGATCTTTATAACATTAGGCTGGCTGAGGGGCCATACTTAAGGATCTATTTTACTACCATATAAAAAATTTGTTCTTTCACTTCAGTAATATCTTTATGCAGTCTGTTTCCTGCTGTGTCATTTGGTCTATGCTAGATCTGTAGGCCTACCAAATTTTTAGTGAAGCTAAATCTATTAGGAGAACTAAGAGTAAGATGCAAGTTTACATGGAATAATTGTTAGGTTATAACTGTAATAAGAAAATAGTAAGAAACAAGGGAAATATTTTTTATGATCTAACTCTTGTGAAACTGACTCCCATTGACAGCCTTTCACCTTGCATTCAATAAATCCACCTATCATGTGCATCTCTTTTCAACAAATAAAAATATACAAATAACACACCTACAAATAAAATCTGCAAGCATTGATGAGTATGGTAGATATCACATCCATTTTCTACATTTTTGGTTGGAGGTATTGTTATCCAGCTACGAGACTACCTTTCCTAATCTACAGCTCAGCTGTTTCTTGCCAATGAGTTTGTTTGTTTGTTTGTTTTGAAACAGGTTTTCCCTCTGTTGCCCAGGCTAGACTACAGTGCTGCGATCATAGCTTACCATAGCCTTGAACTCCTGGGCTCAAGCGATCCCCCTGGCTCAGCTTCCCAAGTAGCTAGGACAACAGGCACACACTGCCATGCCTAGCTAGCTTTTTTCTTTTCTTTTTTTTTTTTTAATTTTTGTAGAGATAGGGTCTCACTCTCTTGGTCTCAAACTCCAGCAATCCTCCCACCTCAGCCTCCTAAAGTGCTGGGATTACAGGCATGAGCCACTGCACCTGGACCCAGTGAGATTTAAGTTGAAGTACTGTGTGGTATTTCTGGGGAAATCTCCTTGAAAGGAAAGGATTGTATACTTATTCTTCCCTCTCTCCTATCTTGCTGCTTGAAATATAGATGTGGTAACTGGCTGCTCCAAAATCCATACTGGACCAAGAGCCATACCTAAAGCATAACAGAGCAGAAAACTGGGAGGATCTCAGTTCCTCAATAACTCTAGTGCCACCGTATCAACCCTGAACTATTTCTAAACTTCTCTTATGTGATAAAGAAGCATCTATCTTATTTATGATATTTTTCTTTGGAGTTTCTATTACTCTCTCCTGAACTTTATCCTAACCAATTTGGTGAGCAATGTAGATTTTTCATGACAGATGGAGGAATAGGCAACATTTCATATCATACAGCAGACTTAGTTAATCTCTTCATTATATAAGTGCTCTCTCTAGTCTCTTCCCAGATCCAAATTCCCTTTAGGCCCTCATGCCTCACCCCCACTGCAAACCATTTGTAATATTTTTCCCTCTCCTTAGAGTCAGGGCCCACTTCCATGTCTCTGATCGTCAAATGATACTTGGTGGACATTCTACTTGCTCCAGGGATTCTTCAGGGATTCTTTTCCCTGTAAACAGGGATAACTTTATTTTAGCTGAGCTCTTGCTCATAGATGCAGTCTGCCACAAGATGATAGTAACAACAATCCATATGATTAATTACTTATCATCGGCAATCATTTAATCCTCACAGCAATCCTATAAAGTATTATCCTATGTCATACAGAGAGTAAATAATCTGCCTGTAGCAGAAAAGGCTAATTGTCCACCCCAAATTCAAAATCCTCCTTCCCTAGAATGGAGTTTTCACTGGGAAGTCACCATCCATCACAGATTATATACACATTTGTAATTGTCATATCTTCCTAATGTATTAATCCTTCATCATTATGCAGTATTCCTTTTTGCCTCTAGTAATACTCCTTTTCTTAAGGTCTATTTTGTCTAATATTAATATAACAACACCTGCTCATTTTTCAAATTTCAGAACATTACAGGGGTACAGATGTTTTGGTTACATGAATTGCTTTTGTACAGTTTGAGTCAAAGTTATAAGTGTGCCCATCACCCAGATAGTGTGCATTGTGCCATTAGGTGTGAGTTTACCCTTCTCTCCTCCTCCCGCCACCTGCTTGATTTCCATTGAGTTTTTCTTTCATATGTGCATGTGAATGTTGATCAATTAGTTCCAATTTAATAGTGAATACATGTACACCTGCTCTTTTGTGTTTACTGTTTGCATGGGGTATCTTTTCCCATCTTTTTTATTTTTATCTATTTGCTTTTGTATCTAAAGCACATCTCATGTAGACAACATGTGATTGATGTTTGCATTTTTATCAAGCTTTACAATCTCTGCCTTCTGATTGGAGTATTTAGTTCATTTGCATGTAATATAATTTGATATGATTGTATTTAGGTCTATCATTTTGCTGTTTATTTTCTATTTGTCTCCATATTTTTGTTCTTTTGTTCCTCATTTCCTTCCTTCTTTTGTGTGAATCAAATATTTTTTCATATTTCATTTTAATGTCTCTGTTGACTTTGTAGCTACATTTCTTTTCATCATTTTTTACTTTCTCTAGGGTTTGCAAAATCCATCTTTAACTTATCTTAATCTACTTAGATATATTGAATTACTTCAGATAAAATATAGAAAATTTGCACAATTATAATTCCATTTACCCCTTATCCTTGGTGCTATTATTGTCATATATATTACATCTACATTTGTTATAAACCCATTAATACTAGGAAAGTGTCATACTTTTTTGCTTTAAATAGTCATATGTCTTTTCAATAAGGAAAGAAAAGAAAACATATATTGATTATCTTTTATACTTACCCACATATTTACTATTTCTACTATTTGAGTATAATTTCACTATTCTATCAAGAATCTTGAAATATTTATATTCTTTTATCCAATAATTGCACTTACAGGAATTTTTTATGGTAATAATTAGAAATGGAAATAAATTTCTTTTTATCATAATGTTTTCCTTACTATTTCTTATAATTAAAATTTTGAAATAATTTAAATGTTTAAGAACAGGAAAATCATTACATAAACTATGTTATGTACATAGGACAGATAAGCATGTTTGTTGTTAGGATATTGGTTAACTGAGACAAATAAATGTATAATTACTATAGTTTTTTAGGAAAAGAGGCTGAAAAGAAATATATCTAGAACTAGATGTTAATAGTGGTTCTCTCTGTCTAGTTGGATTATTCATTTGATTTACTGCCTTTTGCTTATTTATACTTTTCTATATTTTCTAAATTTTAACACAAATATATGTTCTTTTTATAATCAGAAGAACAGCATAATGAGAAAGAATTCAAGACTAAGGGGTCATGTTATATAAGCACTGGTCAGATCTTTGAAACTATTTAATCATAGCGGTAAGGCTAAATTCATCAATATTTTTACTAACTTTAATGCAGGATAACATATGTCTGGTTTGACAAGTTTGGAGGATAGAAGGTAAGAAGGCAAATTGTGGTGAGAGGTATATAAATTTATATATTTTTCAGTATATTAAGCCTATTCTATTGGTAGGTGTTCTTTCCTTTTCTGTTATGATTTAAAGACTGCTACAGGTTCCTAAGTGCCTCAAAGGATCTCCCTCACTGGCTGTATCAGTCTTTAAAATTTCTGTGAGGCAACTCGTTTTGTTTAAAGCTCTGTTGTCTCTCTTCCTGTGAAACCCATGTTATTTTACCTAGGAAGGTAGCATTCATTGACATACAAGCATGGATTACTGTATCAGACTCAGGACATTCTGCTGAAAAGTTATTTGGGTGGTTTCGGTAATGGTCTACAGCTGTAGAACTGACTGAGCAGGGTAATTCTAGGCAGAATTCTGTGGTGGGATATCTTGAAAAGTTCATTGGTAGGGTGAGGGTACTGAGCTCTTTGTGGGGTTGGTAGGTGGGTAGAAGTGAGAGAAAAAGAAGAAAAAGGAAACACAATACCAAATGGGGATGCAAGAATCATTTAAACTTCATTTATTCAATGGACCTCTGTTAGCAGCTATTAAGCCTGTATTCTCCTTTAAGTGGCATTTGCCAGTGGCCGCTTATCCCCATGGTTCTTTGCTGCTTGCTCCTTCATTTAGATTGAGGTCAAAGTCCTTCGTAAAGTTTAAAGCTCTTTACCTATGCAAGATATGTTTATTATGTTGCCCTTCACACCTTCAAATTTCAAAAAGTCACTTCAGTAGCTGAAGAAATTAATCCCCAGGAAAGGGAATGGTGAATAAACCATCCCCAGGGAATATATATATATATGTGTATATATATATGTATATATATATATGTATATATATGTGTATATATATATATATATACACACATATACACACACACACACTAGGTAATCAAGGCCTTCTGGAGACTGCATGTCTTCTTCCTTGGCTGTCATACATGCTGACAACTCTTTAAGATGGAATTTAAAGTCAGACAAGGAAGAAGGCAGAGGTATGCAGATGTTTTGTGGTAAATGGATCTTTCAGAAGCCTGTAAGTCAATTTGCATTCATAGCCCCTGTTCAGTTCTCCCTTAAGACCAGTCCAAAGGAAGAAAGTTTTAAAAACATACTCAAAAATACATGGAGATGTAATAAATACAAATCTAACTCTTTTAGTGTACAGATGGAAAAAAAATCAAGTCTTGATAACTTGATTGACTTAACTAAGATTATAGCTAATTAATAGCAGTGTAGGATTAGAACCCAGGTCTCTTAGCTGTTAATTTAATAGATTTTCCACACTGTCAAGCTGCCCTAAATCCACAAATCCAGATATTAGATACATACCTTCAAAGCCCATAAAAACGTGAAACAAAGTAAGGCAAAAATAAAAAAAAGCAAACGATCCTGCAAGTCTGACATTAAACACCAGGAGAAAATGTATAAACATTAGATGCAATAGACTTGCAAGCCATATTGTCTTTTATAAAAAGTGGATTACATCAACTATAGTAAATAATTTTTTCCTTTTAATATTGTTGAACAAAAGAATATGGGTCACTATTTCTTTGGGCACTGAGACTTTTTTATATGAAATGATGTATGTCATTTAAAATCTGACTTCAGCTGACTTAGGCAATACTTTTTAACCATAGACAAAAGAGGAATGAGTCTGTTGTGTCAAGATACCTGGCTGAGTGCCAAAGAAGTCAGAATACGGTCATGTTTACTTTATCGGATGTTTTATTCCTTACCTAGACTAAAAGAAGGCAAAGAGCAAGAAAATGAAGTCCATTGGTGCCCTAAATTAGAAGGCATTGTCAATGTGAATGAGAACAGAGGAGTAAAATAAATGCAAGTTTAGACACGTATGCCAGGAAGATGCCGTGGTGCTTCACTTCAAAAACAACCTAAGTTTGGAATGGAAATGGGTCCTGGAAATTATAGACACAGAAAATGATAATGACTTTAAAAAAAGGAGGGGGAATATAGCAGTTTGTAAAATGATAGAAGATTATAATTTTGAATCATGAGAAAAAAAATACCTCAAACAAAAAGGCACAACTATGAACTTATATACATTTATATAAATCTTTCATGTCAAAATCAGAATAGAAAGATTTCTTATTATATTGGAGATATAAACATTTTGAGTGTTGGATTGGAGATAGTATCAAAGTAACCAAGTAAAGGGCTGAGTTACATATAAAAAGGACTGTGAGTATAATGTGAAGGTACAGGTAGTATCCTTGGGATCCTGTTTAAATTAAAGTGAAAGAAAAAAAAGGAAGAAATTGAAAAGAGAGAAAAAAAGAAAATTGCTGTTTGCCCTCTGTTGTCTATTATGCTTTGCTCTGTTGCTTTATCAAGAAAAAAACCATACAGAATTTTTTTTTTAATAAAGCCTTGCTAATTTGTAAGTCTAGAAAAGAACAGCCAGGCCACAGCTACAACCCACAGGCAGCTGGTCAAAAAGAAACTCTCTCTATAATCATATGAGTACTCATGATGTCCCAGGGGACCAGAGCAAATGCCATTCAACTTTTTTATCCTCCCACAATTTTGGAATTTATGGGGTTAATATTCTCTCAAAATGTCTTTATGAATGCATGTAGCAATCTGTACCCCATTTTTTTAAGTAATACCTTGATGAAATTTAGCACACGTGATTGCTATGAAATAAGGGATTCTTTCAGAAATCACATGCCATTGGACAAGAGATGGACCCTGCCTACACAACTGGATGGGGTAATTGAGGTACCCTTTTCAGCAGATACCTCTATTTCTTGGTAGAAGCAATCCATTGAAGATTGCAGGATATATTTAAATTAAAGGCCGACTTACCCATAAATATTAAAGGATCCAAATTCACAAACTCTCACTAAGCCATAGGTAAGTAGGGGTTTAATTGCTCTGCAAAAGTGTAGTAGAAATGATAAATAAAAAGGAACAGAACCGAAAGGAAAGAAGATACTTTAGCATGATTTTTAGTAAACATCCATCTGACCTCCAGTTTTAAGGGAATACTCAACCTTACGAGGAAGTAGTCAGTATTATCAGTCAGGATTCCTGGGAGCTTAAAAACAACAATTTTAGATGATCTCCCAGGAGAAGAGTTAGGAATGACCTGGATATGGATTTTCCCCTTCTCTCTTCTAAAAGTCTGGCTATTTAAAAATCAGACATAACACAACCATCTGGACTACTCTGCTCTTTCCTAACCAGCACATATGCTGCTTGTGATCATTTTCTTAGGCCAGCAGGCTGTTTTGACAGAGGGCACTGTGTCAGCATTAATTTACCTCACTATGTCCTTTTATGAACCAATCCAGGGACTCCTTAACCACATCTTCCTTTCTTTGCCTGACCAGTTCTGTCCATCTGAAAGATTTAACTTAAAAAGAAACTCAATGAAATGCCATAACTGTCCAGATTTATAGAACAACAACATCATATGTGCTGTCAGAGCAGTAAAAGGAACACCAATGTCTGGGCAGGCACAGTGGTACAGTGGTGATTACAAAGAATTCATTGAATGCATCAGATACAATGTCATGATTGGAAGGGTTGATTTTATATTCAAAGACCTTCAAATAATTGCTTATCGTTGAGAGAAACCTGTTCTGATTTAACTAATGTTTATGGGATTTATTTATGGGTACCTGCTACATGAGCCAGGCACTATTTACTTTTTTTCAGTTCTTACTAAATGCCAAGTATGTTTCTGTCTTAGTTCATTTGGACTGTTATTTTAAAAAAATATCACGGACTGATTAATTTATAAACAACAGAAATTAATTGTTCACAGGTATGGAAGCTGGGAAGTTCAAGATCAAGATGCCAGCAGATCCGTTGTCTGGTGAGGGCTCGCTCTCTGATTCCAAGATGGTGCCTTCTCACCGAGTCCTCACGTGGCAGAAGGGGCAAACAGTCTCCCTCAAGCCTCTTTTTTGAAGGCAATAATCCCATTCAAGAAGGGAGAGCCCTCATGACCTAATCACCTCCCAAAGGCCCACCTCTTACTATTGCATTGGAGATTAGGTTTCAACACAGGAGTTTTGGGGGAACACAAACATTCAGACCACAGCATGTGCTTATGCTGGGAATACAAAGATGAATGAAACATACCCACTACTTTCAAAAGGTTTAGTGGGGAGAGAGATTCATTAAATATTAATAGATAGTTACATTCAGTAACAGTGCGGTAAGTGTAATGAAAGAGGCAAGTATGGAGGGTGATGGAAGCATATAGGTGTTAGGAAAAGATTTCTGCAAGAAGTGACTTTTCAAACAAGTCTTGAAGAATGATAGAAGGAAGAAGCAGCAGCTTGAGCCAGGGCCAATGGCTGAGAAACAGTGCTTCCGTAATACTAGAGAATAGAATGGGACAAGGGAAGTGGGGGGAAATGATGGCTGAAGAAGAGCCAGACCACACAAGGCCTCAAATGGCATGTTAAGGAGTTTTCCTAGTCGATGCTTGATAGAAAGTTTTACTCCTAGCAGCAAAATTCTATGAAGAAAAAAAAGTTCAGAAAACATTTTATCAACAAGACTTCTTTAATGTAGAGTCTCTTGGAAACTTAAATATGCTAATATACATTGTGAATCTCTAAAACAGGGATATACTCTACAGTTTCTAACCATGAAACACTTATCAAAGATCATCTTTTGGGTCTAGAGTTCTGAGAAACACACTTTGGGAGAGAGAGTGTACAAATCTCTGGGGAATCGGTAAGTGTTTTCAATGAATCAATGACATGGATAGATTTGCATTTTAGAACACACTGGTAGCATTTCAGAATTCTCTGGCAGTCATGTAGGAGACAATTGTCAGGTGACAAAATTGATGGCAGAGAGACCATTTAGGAAACTATTGTTCCAGAGGAGCAAAAATGAGCTTTTGCACGTAAGTAGTGGAAGTAGGATAAGGATTAAAAACAACGTTTAGGAGGTTACATTGACCAAACTTGATGATTGAATATAGGGTAGCAAGGGATAGAAAATATTCAAAGTTTCTAACAGGGGTAATCAGATTTAATAATTTAGTAATTATAAGTGAAAAAGTAGGTTTAGAGAGGATACCATAAATTAGTTTTGGACAAGTTGAGATTGAGAAAATGTATGGAATATCTAGCGGATATTCTAGGAAATAATTGGATATGAGTGTGAAGTTTGTTAAATGATCAGATTTTGATAGTCAACAGCATATACATATAGTTACAATTATGACAATATTAAAAATTACCCAGGAAGACTGAGTAGAATGAAAAGAAATATAGGCCAAGGATTGAAATCAGGGGAATTCCAACAAAAGTGTTTACATACATAACAACCTCAAAACCTTGAATCAACTCAAACCATAAACACGAGTTTCTATTTTAAAAAGCATCAACAACATAATATTAGACCTATTTCAATGATGATTTTGGATCTACATTAAGTTCATGTCTCTTCCTACTCAGACTTTATATTGATCTATAGCAAATTATTATTTATTTATTTATTTATTTATTTTCTGAGACAGCGTCTCACTCTGTTGCCCGGGCTAAAGTGCTGTGGCATCGGCCTAGCTCACAGCAACCTCAATTCCTGAGCTCAAGCAATCCTACTGCCTCAGCCTCCCAAGTAGCTGGGACTACAGGCATGAGCCACAACACCTGGCTAATTTTTTCTATATATTTTTAGATGTCCTAATTTCTTTCTACTTTTTTTTTTTTTTTTGGTGGAGACCGGGGTCTCGCTCCTGCTCAGGCTGGTCTTGAACTCCTGAGCTCAAATGATCCACCCACCTTGGCCTCCCAAGGTGCTAGGATTACAAGCGTGAGCCACCATGCCTGGCCACAAATTATTTCAATAAGCATTCTCCATTCTCACTACAATTAAATTACTAGAATTTTAGTTTTTCTTTAACTTCAAAGTGCTTTCCTTCTTTTAGTTACCCTTTGAAAACAGAGAGCAAATAGTTTTGAACTGAGCCTAACATATTTGAATCTATGATTTTGCAGATTGTTAGGGATGGCTCCAAAATTTCTATATAGAAAGAGCTTGGGTAGGCAATTTGATTGAAAGAAGGTACTACGGCAAAGTTTACACAAGAAAATGTTTTTGCTAATATTGTATGTTCCTTTCGGGAGTTTGGGGGCTGATGGAAATTATGCATGGAGTGGAAAGAGCTAAATCATCCATGAAGCCTCCAGTTGGCCCCACGACTGCTCTTTTACATAATTAATATTTCTAGCTGCTATTAAAATTAACCATCTAAGTAGCTAACAATGTGTCAACCTAACAAATATTTCCTGCAACTAAATCATGCTAAACCACATCTTCATCATGCATTTATTAACCTAATTTATATTGTTGTTTAAATTACCTGTCAGCATTCTATTCTTTAGTACATCCAGGTTGCTTTTTTAAAGCAATGTATTAGAACTTTAAAATACAATAACCATGGCAAAACATAACTTTACTTAGTATCTACCACTGTTCATATCTGCCACAATTAACTAAGATTACTTAGTATCCAGCACAATATAAAAACTGTTTGCTCTCAGTTTTTATATTGTAGATACTAAAATTTTTACATAACCATTTAAATCCTTTGTGGAAGGGGTAGAGTGTAAATAAAAATGAGTAAATAAGTAGATATAGCATTACATTTAATATGAATAATAAGATAAATTATGTATTTAATTCACTCATGTTGTAAATGACATATGTTGGTGTTTGCGTTGCAAGTTTAATGTTATATGAATGTCAAGAGGTATAAAGGAACACAAAACAAACTTCAAAAGGATAAAACCATGCAATATGCTATATGTATATCAATTAACAGTAATTTAATAGGTCATACATCATTGATTTGAAGAACTAAAGCAATGAGTTTCTTTGGCACAGAGTTTTCTTCCCAGGAGTAATTTAGGCATTAAAAAAGTATAGCTTGTCATGTAGTTATCATAATCTTGGAAAAAGCAGAAGCAATATATCTGGTACATATGCTCACTCCGAATACAGCTTTGCAGAAGGCGGGTTTGCCTGGAATTCTTGCAATGGGTGCAATTAAGTTGAAGCTTTATGAAATCAGGGTGGTTTTCAATGCCCATTTTTCATGATCAAAATAATGCTCACTGTTAGATTCTGGGCATGGACAATGAATGGCCTGTTTGTGCAAGAGATAATGTTAAACTAAAGGAATAAAGCAATGACAACAATTACTTTTTCCAAAGACTAGTTTCTTTCAAAGAATGACAAAAAAGGGCATTTCATATCAATAGAGTCTTTACAAATTTAGAGAAAAATTAGTAACTTGCATCTCTTAGGACCTCAAAGATGGTGCTTTAAAAAAATGTTTTTATTTATTAAGAAAAAAGACATATAATAAGAACAGGTAATATCAGGCTTGGGCTTGAAGAAAAGATAATCCATATCTTATTCTTTGTCATGAAATACCTGGGTTTAGACACTGAAGCTAAGGTTTTAGTTAATGGGATAGATGAATATAATAGCTGGTATTTCTGAGGAATTTCTTAGGAAATTCTCAAAAAGTCTGCTCTTACAGATGCAAAATGTAATGTTTTATAAGAACCTATCTCTCCTACAGAGAGATGTCAAGTCCTTTGTTCTAAACTTTCTGTTTTCAAATTGAAAAGAAACCTTAAATTGTAGAGTTTAAAGGATAACTAAAAAGGAAAATCTCAGTAGAAGACTAAAGAGAATTTCAAGATCCTGAGGTGTTAGAGGAGCCATTTCCTCCTCCACCTCTCTCCACAGCATTCCTGGAACATAAACAATTCAAAAAGGACCAAGGAAAATACATTAATAATTGCAAGTCAAAGAATTGCAAAATAATGTTAATAAGGGAAGAAGCCAAAAACATTTGTTTAGATATATGTAATAATTTTATGAGTCTTCATTCATCAGAAACATAGGTTTTATCTATGTCATCTTGTGAAAAGCAGACCACATAAATGACCAAAAGATCCAGGCAGATGTTTATGAAACAATCTCAATAGATATTCTATGTTTAATTATTTGCTTTCACTTAATTCACTTTTAAGTAATATATAATTAATCTACAGATAATTATGAATTCTGTATTTGTTGATATTTTTTGGTAACATTCACATACCTGTGTTATTTCTAACCATATTTTCAATTTTAAGCAATGGCTATTTTTGGCCATAATGTGGTTTACTTTCTATTTTTCATATAATTATATATATAATATTTATTATTTATTTATATGTTGTATAAACAATGCATATATTCATAACTACTGTTTGTTTCTATTATAGAAAGGACTCTAAGCTGTTAAGTTTTAAAGTGTTAGCCTAACTTTCTACATAAATATAGATTGCTTAATGTTGGAATGCCTATAAGTGTTTTTTCATCTCTATTCTCCCTCTGTTCTCTGTAGCCATCTCTTCTAGCTGCTATTCTCACTCGATATTATGTCTCCCTGTTCCTGCTAAATCAGATTGGAATATCCTTGCCTGGGAAATCATGAGTTCAAGTATAGTATATCTAGATTTGGCAAAAGCTATGAATAATATTTTCCTTAAAAAACCAAACAAATTTAAAGAATCTAATTTAGAGCAACATTCTCTACAGCGTACATTCAGCACCCAGGACATGTGTAAGATGATCCATGGGGTTTGTGAAAAAACTACTGGTGCTTCTATTTCTATTTATGTTTCTTCATCCTCCTTTGCTTATTTATTTACTTACATATTTATTTTTTACAGACAGGGTCTTGCTCTATTGCCCAGGCTGGAGTGCAGTGGCTGAAGCATAGCTTACTGTAACCTTGAACTCCTGGGCTCAAGCAATCCTCCAGCCTGAGCCTCTCTAGTAGCTGGGACTATAGGTGTGTGCCACCACACCCACCTAATTTTTTTGTTTGTTTGTTTGTAGAGCTAAGGTCTTGCTATGTTGCCCAGGCTGGTCTTAAACTCCTGGCCTCAAATGTTCCTCCTGCCTCAGCCTCCCAAAGTGCTAGGATTACAGGTATGAGCCACTGTGCTGGCATTCTTTATTCTCTTAAAATTTCAATTTTTGCATGTTTTATAATGTATATAGTATGTTCATAAAATATTAGTCTAGTAGAACATGTGTATAATAATAAAAAATTTTTTTACTGCTGGAATGTATGGTCATGGAGGCTAGGAAATCAGAGGTGTAAATGTTAAGAACACTTGCTTAGTAATTTGATAGACCTAGATTTGATTCTTGCCTCTAACACTTACTACCTATGTGATCTTAAGCAAGTTACATAAACTGTCTAAGTCTCAATGTACTCATCTGTAAAATGGTAGTAATTATATAACACCTACCTCATAGGGTTGCTTGAAGTGTAAATTGAATAATGAATATAAAGCACTTAGTGCATGATCTATGCTAAAAAATCTTAGGTAATTGTATAACTGGAAAAGGTCATGTAGAAGCCTTTGTGATAATAGAGTCTAACTCAAAATCTTTTTTCACTGAGAGACACTGATTAATGGTCTGAGAAGCCTCACTTATCACATATTACTCAGATAAACCTGTTCATATTTTAAAGAACATAGATCACAAAATCATTTTTTCTGGGACCAGTGAACTAGCATATGATGGCCTGAGTTGTGTACAGTGTTCATTTTAGCCCCATAAAAAATATTTATTCATTCAATATAGGTAGAAATTAAGTGCCTACATACATAATTTTAGGAATCCTAGAGGCAACAGGGTTCTTTTCTTATTTTTCGGATTTGAGGTTTGTTGATTTTTTAACATTATTGCAAAACTCATCCTATTAGAAAGAATTTTTAATTTTTGTAAAGAGGGAAAATAAAATAGTTGACAACCATTTACCTACTTAAAATTACTGCGCATTAAATTTTGTGTATGCACACACAAACTCACACACATGTACATAGCAAAAGCTCATTAATAATAAATACTGGAGTCCTTCAAATCATCCCCAAAGAACAGATTTATTGATAACTTGTTCCAGAATTAGAGAATATGAATTTTTAAAAATCAATGAGAAAGTTAGCTTTTATTCTCAGGAACGTGGTCTTATTTCACAGAGATTTGGAAGCCTTTTTCAGTCTGTTATAGTAGAGCAGGTTTTTTTCCTCCTTAAAGTTTTGATGAAGATCAAAATACATTTTAAAAGTTTGTGGGGTTTTTTTGTTTGTTTTTGTTTTTGAGTCTGTGTTGACCCGATGCTCAGTCACTTATTCAAGTAAACCTCGTAAGACCTGAGTAGCAAGATGCCTGAGTAGTTAGTTATATTATATGCTCACTATGGAATCTAAGAGGAAATAATGAAAAGAAAAGTAAAGGCAGAAAATGGAGTCTGAACATCTATGACAATTGGCCTGACGTCTGGCTTTCAGCTAAGTCAATATGTGACTCTAGCGAAGCTGGACCTTATATTAACATGTAATGAAAAATCAGATGCAATGAAGTATTCATAAAGGGCTCAACATGATCAACAAAAACATATCGTGTACTTACTATGTACAAGACATGCCGAAATTCTAAGAGTGAAGTTTGGAGAGATAAAAAATAACATACAGATGAATAAGACATGATCTTTTTCCTCCAGGAACTTCTAGTCTGGTGAGGGAGATAGAGCTGTATAAGGTAAGCATGGGAAACATAAAGAAAATTGTGGGATACTGACAGAAGACTTTATTACAGTCATATCTTAGGCTTGGACTCAAAATAAGTTTCTCTTATCCACTGGACTAGACTAAGTTGCCAGAAAAAAATAGGACACTCAGTTAAATCTGAATTTCAGATAAAAAACAAATATTTTTTATTGTAAGTATGCCCCATTGCATGGGACATACGCAAAAAATTTCTTGTATTTTTTGATCTGAAATTCATATTTATAATAGCGGAGCTTCCTGTATTTTTCTTTGCTAAATCTGTCAACCCTATCTTAGACAAATGTGCTGGTTATTTATAGTTTGCCAAATCCATACACCCTTTATTGCCTTACGCTTTGTCCCTCCAAGAGGCTGACTCTTGTGAGCTCTATTTCCTGTGTTTCCTTGCCAGTAGCTTCTTGTAGAATTCAGCCAGTGGAAGGCACTGGGAAGAGAGTAGACAGCAGGAGGAGAGAGAGGGCAGATTTTCTTCCTTGCCTCTTCCATGCCTCTGTGAAGTATCTCTGGAAGTGGTAGTATTCCTCTATAACTACAGTTCATGCCTGACAGTTCCTCCTACATGGCTTTATCTCTCCTTGGACTTTGGTAACACTTTTTCTTCCTGTTGCTCCTTCAGCTTTGGAAACAGCAACAATTTCCCGTTGCTGCTACTCTCTGGGCACCTTGGCATATCTTTTTGTTTTTCTAACATTGTCCATATTTCTGTAGGTAGTTTATTACAATCTTCACTTGAAGACCATAATAAGTCTTCTGAGTTAAGTTCTGTTTCCTTCCTAGATCCCATTTGGTAAAGCAAGTCTTTTTAAGTCCTTTGAGCCTCAATCTCTTTATTTGTAAAATGGGGGAAATGATACCTTCCTTATACATTTTTTGTAAACAGATTATATATGTGGATATTATGGGGGGTGTCTGACATTTGAATTGATACTTAGCACACTATATCAATAGTTCTTTCCACTTCTGGTATGGCTGAGTAATGCCTATTAAATGAAATCTTGTATAGATAACAACTGTAAACTTCTGATGAACTGGATAATGATCCACAGCAGGCAGATACTGAAAGATAGTTAATACTTTGAGAATAGAAACAGTACTGGAGGTGTTTCCCATTTTTATAACTTTTAGACTGAGGACAGACCCAGTCTGCACCAGATGGGGAGGCTAAAAATCCAATAGAAAACCTGCAGCTTTACTGGCTGAAGAATGAGTTTAGGGCAACTATAGCCACTAGAAATTGAGGAAGAAATCACAGAAGGAAGAGTTCCAAAATGGAGAGTTCCAAATTCTATCTACAAACTGTTTTCAAATTTCCAGCTAACCCCTGACTCATACCTGTGTGGGGCAGGCTCCAGCAGGCCAACTATTAATAAAACTAAAAGAACAGCCCTGAGATTTAAGTTGTTGCCCATTGCTGGAGAGCATTTGCAGTTTGAGTTCAGTCAAGCTAAGCATCTATTAAAACAATCGACACTTTTTCAGACAAATGTAACAATCCAGAGTCTCTACATCATTTAAAATGTCCAAAATATAATTCATAATTACTTGGTGAAGAAGTAGGAAACATGAATAATTTTAAAGAGAAAAGATAATTATCAGAACATGACCTTCAAGAAAATCCAGATGTTGGAAACAAGCAGACAAGGATTTTAAAGCAACTGTAATAAAAATGCTCAAGGACGTAAAAAAAAAAAAAATGCTTGTAATAAAGGAAAAGATAGGAAATCTCAGCAGAGAAATAGAAACTATAAAAATAAAATTTCTTCAACAGAAAAATATAAAATCTGAAATAAAAGTGTTTATTGAATAGGATTAGTACAGAACTATGAATATGGTAGAAGAAAGAATAAATGAATGAATGGATTAATAGAAATTATCCGACCTGAAGAACAGAGAAAAAAGATTTTTTTAAAAAATGAACACAGCCTCAAGGGCCTGAGGAACAATATCAGAAGGTCGATTGTGTAATTAGAATTCCAGAAGGAGAGAAGAGAGAAAATGGAACAGAACAGGATATTTGAAGAAATAATGGTTAAAATTTTCCTCAATTTGGTGAAAGAAAGAAACTTATAGCATCAGGAATCTCAGAAAGCCCCAGTCAGGACATATCCAAAGAAAAGCCATACCCAGTCACATCATAGTCAAACTGCTGAAAACCAAAGGTAAAGAAAGAGGAAATCTTGACAGAAAGCTGAGAAAAATGTCATACTGCAAATGGGAATAATTCAAATGACCGTTTACTCCTCATTAGTAACAATAAGCCTAGAAAACAGAGGAAAAATGTCTTCAAAGTGCTGAAAGAAAAAAAAACAGACAACCCAGAATTCTAAACTCAGCAAAAAATATCCTTCAATAACGAGGGCAAAATAAGCACATTTTCAGGTAAAAGAAAACCAAGAGAATTCATTGCCGGCAGATCTGTACTGCAAAAAATGCAAAAGGAAGTCCTTTAGGCAGACGAAAAATAGTAATACATGGAAATTCAGATCTTTGGGAAAGAACAAAGAGCTTTTCAAATGGTAAATCTGTGGGTAGATAATTATTTCCTAGCAACTGACATCAAAATAATTATGATTCTCTATGGAGTGTTACTTTACAATAATTGTATATAAATATATATGAAAGAGTATTAGATCACAAATTTCAACACAGACACCAAGACACAACAGAGAGCAGATTCCAAAGGTTGTGATAACCCGGATACAAGTTTTCAAATAAAATAGCCAAGAATATGTTAGATGACTCACCCACAGTAATAGTATAAAAGGTTTGGGTTTTTGCAGGGTTGAAGAGATTTTTAAGGATGATTAATTTAGAGAGAGCTATACTATGTTGTGATTATCAGCCCTCACCACCCAGAGATTAGGATGGAGGACCTGACACTCACGTCCAGTGAAAGGGGTTTCAGTAGGACCACTTGGATAGCTCGATATATTCACATGGTTGAAGGGCATAAGTGGATTTATTTCATTTATTAAGTCAGGTTTTTTGAGGTATAATTTACATACAGTAAAATTAACTCTTTTTAAGTGTATAGTCCTATGAGCTTTGACAAATGTATGCAGTCATGTAAATAATACCTCATCATTACCCCCAAAAGTTCTCCAGTATCCCTTTGAGGTCAACACCCTTCCCATACTCCCAGCTGCTAACCAACACTGGTTTGATTTTTGTCCCTAGAGTTTTGTCTCTTTTACAATGTCATATAAATGGAATTGTATAGTATACAGCTTTTTGTGTCTGCCTTTTTTCAATTAACATATTGCTTTTGAGATTTATCTGTGTTTTTGTGTATATCAGCAGTTTTATGGATGAACCACAATTTGTTTATCTGTTCACCAGTTGACAAATTTTTGGATTACTCCCAGTTTTTGGTAATTATGGATAAAACTGTTTTGAGCATTTGTGAACAGGTCTTTATGTGAACATGTCTTCATTTCTCTTGGGCTAGAGTGGGGGAGTGGGATTTCTAGGGCAATATGTTAAGTGCATATTTAACTTGATGGGATTGCTCTTTGACTCTGCTTGGGAAATCTTTGGAATGGGTTGACAGACAACTTTGGTAGCAGCATGAAGGAGAGTTATCTGCTCTCCCAGAATATGTTAAGGAATACATAAGTTTTTACTGTAAACCAGATAGCCTTTGTATCAGTTACATATTACTGCTAAAAAAAAAACATAAACAAAAAAAACCAAACAACAACAACAAAAAACTACTCCAAAATATAGAAGCTTAAAACAAAAGCAATAAATTTATTTGCTCACATTTTGCAATTTGAGCAGGCTCAGGGTTGGCTTGTCTCTGTTGTGTTGGCTGGGGTGTCTGTTTCTGCTCTGTGTTGCTGGAGGATCTAAAATGTCCAAGATATCTGATGCTTTATCTGGCATGGCTGGAATACTTGGGGTCTGGCTGAGCCTTTCTCTCCAGCAATTGGACTAATTTACATGATGACTCGGGACTTTAAAAGGGCAAAAACAGAAACTGCAAGATCTCTTAATGTATAGGCATGAAAGTCACACAGCATCATTTTTGCTGCATTTTACTGGGCTCATCCCAGTTTCAAAAGGAAGGAAAAATAGACTTCATCTCTTCATGAGAGGAGTTGGAAATGTCACATCACAAAGAGCAAGGGGATGAGGGGAAAATGTTATGGCTAAGAGACAATCTGTCTCAGCCAGCATTGCATTTGTACTGGATTGTGTCAAATAGTGCTACTTAGAGGGGTGACGGGACCTCGGAAGAAAGGAAGTGGAGGTGTGCCAAAGGATTCTAGGAACTAGCAGAGAGTAATTAGCTGCCAGAATAAAATCCATTCAGCCAGATCAAGGGAATGGAAGTTGAGAGACACTCAACAGAGATTTCCAAGTAGCCAATAAAAATGTCTCATGGGAAAAAAAGTCAAATTATACATCTTCCAGTCCCAGAGAACACAGAGCCACTTACAACAATAACAGCCGTGTAAAACCTTTCTCATTCCTCTTACCTCTTCTCCCCTCCCCATCCCAGATTCAACTCCAGTGGAAACAGAAAATCAGAAACTGTAGTTAATAAACTAAGGAAAGAAGATCAGGGAAAGAAAGGGGGACTGCACTCACTCCCAACTTGCCTATGTCAAGTTTCAGCAGGCCCTCGTTGCAAGAGGCAGGAAGATTTTAACGTTAAAACAATTTTGGAGTTTTGATTATTATCTATTATTGTACCCTTATAATTAGTGTACTCAGACTGTATTTGTGGTCTAACATGATTATAGCACTTTACCTGAGAGTGGCCAGAAAAAATATGGGGTCTGCCTGAGTTTTAATCCAAGAGAAGGAGAGGAAGACTATTCACATTGAAGAGCTTTAAAAAAGTCATGGGAAACACAAATAAATTACTTAAAATACCAGTTATGTAGTTAGGTCTATGATAGGTGAGTTTTCATGACAGTTAAAGGATCACTTAAAGCTGCAGCCCCCAACCGCCCGGTACCAGTCTGTGACCTGTTAGGAACCAGGCTGCACATCACTGCCTGAGGTCCAGCCTGGCCCCTCACTTCTCTCTATGGAAAAATTGTTGGGCCACAGAGCAGGAGGTGAGTGGTGGGCCATTGAGCTTTATCTGTGCCACTCTCCAACGTTTGCATCGCTGCCTGAGATCCACCTACCCCCACCCCACACTCCCCACCTCCATCCGTGGAAGAATTGTCTTCCATAAAAGCAGTCCCTGGTGTGAAAAAGGTTGGGAACTGCTGATTTAAAAAGTAAAAAATTCAATGTAACCAGATACTTGGTATCACATGACATATAGTAGAAAGTTTCGTCACTTACCAGCTGTATAATCTTGGCCAAGTCACTTAATCCCTCTGTGTCTCATACTTTTCATGTGTAAAATGAAATAAATAATGCCTGTCTTCTTAGGTAGTTGTGGGAATTAGATAAAATGTAGATTAAATGCTTAACACATTGTCTGGCAAATAATAGTTGTTCAGCTAGTGATAGTTATCATCATCATCTGCCCTAAATTGTTTTACTGAATTAAGTCTTTTTTGTAAGAAATTGTCTCGTTTTTTATTTCCCTTATATTAGTATCCACTCGTCGGTGGGCTTTAAGAAATAATTTTTATAAATGCAATAATATCCTTTAAAATGCTTAACATAATGACTGGAACATAGTAAGTGTTCAATAAATATTGGTGACGGTGGTTATTATAGTTGCTTGAATACAAGATCTTCCACCTTCTTCTCTTCCCACTATGTACTAGCTATACCATTTCTTATACTCTAATCTCTTTGAATCTCAGTGTCTTCATGCATGAAATAGGGCTTTTACTTGCTTAACAGACCTCACAGGGTTGTTATGAGGAATAAAACCATTTTTTGAAAGCATTTGTAAACACTATACAAATATGAGTGGAATTATTATTTATTGTAAGGTTACCTTTAAAAATATTATTTATAGACCCTTTTAAAATGACTTCGAGTGACATTCAAAGGTTTTCTGTAAGAACACAGAGCTGGTACCCTTATTCACAAACTGATTTATAAAAGTAAGTGTCGTAGTCACTTTGACAGCACATATACTAAAAAGTGTGTATTTTTTAGTCCTTATGCATAGATGTTGTGATTTCAGGGCAGTTGCAAGTTCCTGCTAGCACACCAATCTTTCTTCTCCTGGGCGCTGATCTTCTTTCCTACCTTACCCAAAATTTCTCAATTAGTGTTTCTAGTTTGGTAGATAAGAAGGGTTTAACTTCTGATAACATGTTCATATTTTACCTAGAAAGGTAAGGCAAATGAAGGAGTTTGAGAGAGGGGACTATCTCCTACCACTTCTCAATTAGCACAAATTAATCGATTAGATTAGTCTCAGTGTTAGCTAAGAACATCCATTCTAAAAGTGTGAGATTGAAAGATGAGGACATTTCAGTAGAAAAGCAAAACATGGTCACAACCACCGAAGAATAAATAGCTCAACAAGCTTTCCTTTCGTTTATGTCCAACAGAAGGTAGCTGCTTCCCAAAGATGCCTCCCACCAGATGGTGAATTCTCAGTTCATTTTTAACTACCCGCAAAATCATGGCACATAGCTCTGACCTCATTTCATTTTAGAATTCACCTGTTGTTTCAGGAATAGATTACTATAGTTTCTGATTTCCATCTAGGCAAAAATGTTTCTTGGAAGGCAGGAAGTCAAAGTCAGAGACAAACACACATGCACACGAACATGTTTACTTTTATAAACAGCTTACTCTTGATAATCCATCTATAATTATGGGCAACTGATTTTTTTGTTTCAGCCTGATTTCTCTTCTCTATCTACGTAATACCAGTTAGTTCTATTGACTAAGGAAATGGAAACTGAGAAAACATAATTATGAAGGCAATTAGAATCTCTTTCTATATAGTACATTCTAAAGTCAATATAAAATCCTTTGGATTATCTATATCAATCCTCATTCCCCAAATCTCTCTGTTAGTATTCAGGGTTGAGAACTGACAATACAATTATTCTAGGCCTCCCAGATAATCAGGGTAAGACCTTTCAGTAATGCAAAGTCACCAGGGAGCTTAGCTACCTCTCTAATCAATTACAGCAGGTCCTTGAATAACATCATTTCCTTGGACGTGGTTTTGTTATAACACTGATAAGAAAAAAATCAATTCCGGGCCAGGGCCACTGCCTATGTGGAGTTCGCATGTACTCCCCACATCTGGGTGGGTTTTCTCCAGGTACTCAGATTTCTTCAGACATCCCAAAGATGTGCCGTTAGGTGAATGGGAGTGTATAAATAGTCCCAGTATGTGTGAGTGTGGGTGTGTTTGTGAGTGCACCATGTGATGGAAAGGTGGCCTGCCAGTGCTGGTTCCCACCTTGTACCCTGAGCTGCCAGAATAGACTCCAACCACCCTTGACCCTGAACTGGAATAATGGGATAAATAGGTTTCTTACTTGTTTTTTATTAATCTTTCTTAAATGAATGTGTAGTTCACATTTATTTCAATGTTTAATATTAGAAATATTTTGGTCTTTATTTAGAAGTTCAGTGATATTTTCGTGATCAGAAATTAGGAACTTAACTTTTATTTATATCAATTAGCTTATGGTAAAATTGGTTTCGTTATACATCATTTCACTTAAAGTTGCAGTTTCCAAGAACCCATTCATGATGTTAAGTGAGAACTTATTATGCTTTGGTTTGCCTAAACTTATGACCATATACTGCCCCCTTAAAATTAGCTAGGGGCAGACATCTTGCAAAAGAGCGCTGCTTGTAGAAAGAAGTATGGGGCCAGTAGAAAGATCAGGATACGCTCATTATCACTATCGAGAAAATAACTTACTATAACCCTAGAGTAGGCTGTTTTATCTTCTTTTTGGATGCAATTTAGCAAATGATGTTTTGGAGAGAGTGACGCACTGCTCTACCATCAAGTATAAATTCATCTCAACTGTTTTCATCTTTATTTTCCAGGGTGAATTGATTAATTGATTATTGTACTAAGTACAATAAATAGGCAATGGTGGAAAAGTGTGTGTATATATATAATTAGTTATATATGTTATATATATTATATATTATTAGTTAAAAAGAAATAATATATGTCTTTATAATACAGTTCCTATAATAAATAACCACTCTCAGCTTCACATCAAGTATTTTTGTTGCCATGCACTTTTATAGCATAGGGCATTGTAGCTATTACCCATAAAAATGTGAAGTTGGAAGGGACATTTGAGAACAACTAGTCCAACATCATAGTTTTACATGTGAGGAAAATGAAGCCCAGATAGATTTTGTGACTTTCCCAAGGATACACAGCTGGCTTATGGCAGAGGATCATAGCAGACATGATCCCACGTCTTCCAGCTCTTAGTCGTCCCACTCCCATGGAAACTATACAGATAATTACTTTTATGTTAAAAATTAATTTACACACATAGTTAAAATTATACTCAAAAAGTGGTCCTCTAGCTTAGCCACACATTAAAATTACCTGGAGAGCTATTAAAACTACTAATACCAGGTTGCACCTCGGATAAATTACATCACAATTTATGTGGGTGGGATCTAGACATTGCTAGTTTTTAAAGCTCCCCAGGTGATTCCAATGAGCAGCCAAGTTTGAGAACCACTGTACTAAAATAATTATAATAAAAACCAGTTGTCCTTTGCTCAACTGTTTCTAACTTCCTAGTTCTACTTTCTATAGCAAATGTTCTCAAAGTTTGGACCTAAGAGCAGTAGCATCACCAGCAAGCTTTTTAGAAATGTACATTCGTGGGGTCCACCCCAATCTATTGAATCAAAATCTCTGAGAATGGGGTCCAGTAAACTGATTCTTATTCATGCTAAAATTTGAGAACCCCTACCATGTAAGCTATCATTTGTCACTATTTTTAGCAGTTTCTTCTATATTTGTCTCCATGCCTAAATAAGTTTATAATCCAATTTCTTGATTTAATAATTTTATACTTCATCTTATTGAATTCCTGTTATAGAAAAGGTTTATTTAGTTCTTTGTACCTTTTCCCTTCCCATCATCCTTCCAGTAGAGTTACATTACAAGCTTTTGCTAAATCAATTAGTCTGTGTTTACATTATTAATATCATAAAAATACTGTTCCCTGAAAAGCTAAAATAAATCTATGTTTATATACCTTTTTTTTACATACCTATTGTTTTTCCTTGGATTAATAATTGCCTGGTTTATTTATTGGTTCATTTTCTATTAATATGTATCTACTCTTAATTTTTTTATATGCTCACTGTATCTGTTATATGACTACTAATATAATTTTCAAATATTCAAATCTGGGATATTCTGCCCATCTCATTTGGATACCTATCCCTTCCGCCATCCATCCTCTTGCTCAGAACTGGTTGTTTTCTGAGGTTGGCTATACAGCTGGCATTCTGGAACTTGGCATAGTCCTTGACCCTTCCCTCTCACACTATGTCTAGTCTGCAGGTAAATATGCTGCCACTAGCTTTAAAATGTATCCAGAATCTGATCCCTTTTCTTGACCTCCTCTGCTACCATCCTGTCCAAGCCACCATCATCTTTCACCTTAACCACTGAAATAGCCTCCTTAATTCTTTAACCCATTCCCCCTTTCATCCTACACTCCACATTGCAGCTTTTAAAAACAGCTCAAATCATCTTATATTTATAGTTAAGTGTAAATAAAGAAAGGAACTATATGCCCAAATGTTTGTTTCTTTTTCTAAGTGTGTATGTGGGGAGTGGGGCAAGGTGGGGCTTGGTGGTGGTAGTGGACAGATTTTGGGTATGGGAATTTCATATACCTTCTCATTGATTGCCCTGTAGTAGATCAGTGTTATGGAAAACAAACAAAAAATTAAACATTTATATGATGAGTACTTACTAAGCACTGTGGGGCTATAGAAGTAGAAGAAGAAAATTCTTACCTGTGAAAATTTACAAATTTCTGTAGGAGATAAAATATGTACACACATCACAATGAAAGAACAAAAGAAGATTTTATTATATGTAGAAACTAATATTATAGGCTCCTTAGAAATTCCACGAGAGAAAGAGAGAGAATGTGCCATTTTGGCTGACTAATTAAGAATACTCCATAGAGAAGGCAGGATTTGAGTTCAAATTTAAAATAGAGGTGCTATTTTCACTTGCAGAGACTGGATAGAGAATTTTAGACTGAGATAACAGTAATGGCAAAGGTACAAAGCAGGTAAGTTGTATTAGTCAGGGTGCTCTAGAGAAATAGAACCAATAGGATAGAGATAGATAGATAGACAGACAGACAGATAGGAAGGAATTTATTATGGGAATTGGCTCCTGTGATTTTGGAGTCTGAGAAGTTCCACAATATGCTATCCGCAAGCTGGAGAACCAGGGAAGCCAGTAGCATGGCTCAGTCCAAAATTGAATACTTGAGAACCTAGGAGAGTGGGGTGCTGGTGCAAGTCCTGGAGTCCAAAGGCCAGAGAGACTGGAGTTCTGATGTCCAATGGCAGGAGAAGATGGGTGTCCCTGCTGCAGAAAAGAGGGAGTGAATTCAGCTTTCCTCCGCCATTTTGTTCTGTCTGGGCCCTCAACCAATTGGATGGTGCCCCACCCACATTGAGTGAGGCTGGATCTTCCTTAGTCTATTGATTAAAATGCCAGTCTCTTCCAGAAACACACTACAAACATATCCCCAAATAATGCTTTACCAGCTGTCTGGGTCTTCCTCAAACCAGTCAGGTTGCCATCCAAAATTAACGATCACAGAAGAATACAGCCAATTTAAAGAGAATATGAACTATGACAATTTGATGTGTTGAATTTGTGCTGGGGAGTAACTGAAAATCAGGTGAAAAGGATAGATAGATTTTTATTAATGTTGAGTATCTAGTTGATTGGTTGCCTTTTTCTTATTGATTTAATTAACCCTTTATATATTATGGGCAATAATGCTATCTCTCAGCTAACCCCCCAAAATAGATTTATTATTATCTCCATTTTATAGATGAGGAAATTTGAGGCCCAAGGAGATTTAATAAATTGCCTAAGGTCAAAAGGTTAGAATGTGGGGTAGGTAATATTTGAACCTATGCAATCTCATTCTTGAGCCTGTGCTCTTAAACACTGCCTATAACGGCTTTGCTTGTTTATTATACATGTTGCTTTTATGCTTTTATTTTTAACTTCATTATAATGAATTGTTAATCTTTTATTAGGATTGTCTATGGTCTGAGGTAGGGGTCTAATTTCACTTTTC
>RJWJ010006164.1:0-63869 GCA_004363605.1 Indri indri
GGTGGAAAATTTTAAAAGTAGGGGCAAGGAAAGGCATGATGGCTGAAGAAGTAGCCTCCTGAGTTTTATAAGATAGGTGCCTGTTCAGTGGGTGTCAGCACAGGGCTTTGTGGGGAGCTAGAAAGGAAAATGCTGGTAATCGGTTGTTCTGGGCGCAGCCATATCTGGGCAGTCTTGCCTGTCTGTGGTCCTGAGGTCACTGCCGTGCTTTGGGCCCGAGAGTGGAGGGGAGCAGCAGCCCCAAAGGCCACATGCTGAGGCCTCGAGGTGAGTGAGAAACACAATGGGAAACTATCTCAGCACAGGTGCTCGAGCCACCCCGCCTCCTTCTGCAAGCCGAGAAGGCCATGCATTGTTGTCTTAAGGAAGCCGTGGTTGCCTCACAGAACTCTTCAGATGGGAGAAGGCCGTTGAGTCATACGAGAAATGTTGGCACAGGACAATAGATAGATGGTCATGACTGTCTCTCTCCCCAGGTGCTGAGGGACGTCCTCAAGGATCTCTACCACCTGCTGAAGCACGTGGTGTGTGTGGAGCCCGATGACGTGGCCAAGCTCCATGCCCAGCTGGCCCTGGAAGAGCTGGACGAGATAATGAAAAACTTCCTGTTCCCACCACAGAAGCTGGAGAAAAAGATCGTGGTCCTGCCCTAGACGGTGTCTCAAAGGACATGTCTCAAAGGACATGGAGGAGGCAGGGAGGGACCAAGCAGCCAAAGCAGTGCCCAGGCCTTCTAGCAGGTGGCCCTGCTGCCTCTTTGGGGCTGGCAAGATGGCTGACCCTGGAGGTGGCCTTCTGATGCTGGTCACTTGGGTCTTCAGGCTGACCTTCCTAAAGCATCTATTTAGCCATCCTGCATCTAGCCCGAAGAGCGTGCAGGTAAAAGAAAAAACATTACAAATCTCATTAATCTGCACAATTTTCACTGTCCCGTAGCATTTTTTTTGCTCCTGATTGCACTGAAGATCAGATCCTGTAGCAATCTGGGAAGGACGTCTACCTGATGGAAGTATATCTTAACGTGACCAATGGGATTTGATTAATTGGCCATTCTCTTGCAACCTGAGGAGAAGAGGTTGGCCACCTACATGCCACATATCTCGATGTGCTCTCATGGTGAGGTTATTCTTCCTTGTGTTAACGAGGAGCAGACAAGTGCTAGACAGCCTTGGCTTGCTTCGTGGTGGGGAGGGGAAGGAAATAGTTATCAGCACATGCAAAACGGAATAAAATTATCTTGGCTAGAAAGGACAGCAGGTCTGAATCTGGCCGTCTGGTGTTGAGATGGAAAGCTATGGAGTGGAAGAGACTTTGATCCCCAAAAAGAGAATGTTCTGGAGAAGAAGGGTAAGCCCCATTTGTGCTCTTGGGCCTTTTTTGTTGACTCCTCCTGCTACTGTTTGCATAGACTTGTCCTGATTATCAGGAGAGAAGAGCCACATGCATCTCAGAGGATTTATATCCTGCATTCTGTCCTCTGCTTCTTTTTAGAAAGATGAATGCCTAGACAATGGGTCAGTACCAAATGCAGGATGGAAAGTATATTGCACAGTGGCGGCCCGATGCCAGGGTTAGTGAAACAGTTTCAGATATAGCACTGTGGTCTCCACTTTATTTATATATATATATATTTGGCCACCGCATTTTGATTGCAGCTAAAAGAGATAACAAAAAGGAGAAGCTGGCTGGCTGCTCCAGATAAGCCTTCCCTGTTGTCAGCACCTTGACAAGGCTCACCCAGAGCTCCTTGATCGGTTCAGCTTTGCAGGGCTCAGTACGGAATTCTATTACAGGAGTTTATCCTGCTCTCTGGGGTGACCAGACCAGGGAAACCAAAATGCAATTTCTGACAACTCGAGTGACTAAAGGATCTATATACAAACATGGCCATTTGCCAGTTAATTACAGATTTTTTTTTCCATTAGAGACAGGGTCTCATTCTGTCGCCCAGGCCAGAGTGCAGTGGTATCATCATAGCTCACTGCAACCTCAAACTCCTGGGCTCAAGCGATCCTCCTGTCCCAGCCTCCTGAGTAGGTGGGACCACAGGTGAGCACCTCCACACCCAGCTAATTTTCTTTTTTTTTTTTTTTTTTTTTTTGGTAGAGATAGAGTCTCGCTGTGTTGCCCAGGCTGGTCTTGCACTCCTGGCCTCAAGCGATCGTCCTACCTCAGCCTACCAAAGTGCTGAGATTACAGGTGTGAGCCGTGGAGCCTAAGAGGCATGTCTTACTTGCCACCCCTACCCATCTCTTCTCCGAAGAGCCCCCTTCTGCCTCTCCCCCTGCCCCCTCTCCTCCACTGCGCTCCCTCTCTGTTCCCTGGGCCCTCCCCTTCAACTCCTCCTCTGCCCACTGCCTGTCACCCAGACTCCCCTGTAGCACTCACTCGGCCCCAGCCCTCCTGGTCTCCTTTCTTTCCCTTCCTGGTCTCTTCCTCCTCTTCCCCGGGTCCGCTGTCCATAGCAGGGGACATGCAGGGGCCCAAAGCAGTGGCTACAGCCAAACCTCCAGCTTCTGCCCAAGCTGTGACTGCCTGTTCGGGTTTGACTTCCTGAACGTTCTGGAGAGTTTCCCCTCTGCTTTGTTTTTCTTCCTCCTTGGCACAAACTTGCCCTTCTACAAGTCCTCTGTTATTAATCAGAAATCTCTTAATTTTCACTTTGCTCCTTATCGTCTCTCCACACACGTACTTTTCCACACTTCCTAACAGCCCCCCTCACCCCTTGCTCCGTTTATTCCCCCCCCCCCCGCTCTCCTCCGTTCCTTTCCTTTCCTACGGCTCTGCTCACCCATCCATGTGTAAGAGCCAGCGGGCCAGGGACTGGAGGGTCAGAAAGCAAGTCACAGACAACAACGACAGTAGCTTATTGGGTGCCTACTATGTGCCATATGCTGCACTGGGCCCTGAGAACACAGCAGTGAGCAAAACAGACAAAACCCTCACCCCGGGGGGAGGGAGACAGACAATAAACAAGGCAAATAAGCCAGGATGTCGAGTGGTGACAAATGCTATAAAGAAAATAAAGTCAGGAAGGAGGATGAGGATCGTGTGATGTGGGAGCTGCAAGTTGAGACGGGTGGTCTAGAGACGGCCATACGGAGAAGCTCATACTCTGGTAAGGCTCAGAAGGAGGCGACAGGCCACAGACATTCCGGGGGGTGGGGGGGGGGGGGGGGAGAGCACTCCCCGTAGCGGGGGCAGCAAGTGCAAAGGCCCAGAGGCCAGCAGGCGTGGGGGTGGGGCCGTGTGGCTTGAGCACAGCGAGAGGAAGGGGAGGGGATGAGGTGAGAGGGGTGATCCCATTAAACCCTGGGGGCCACTCTGAGCAAGGTGGCGCATCCACAGACCTATTTTTACCTGCAGCCCCTTCAGCTTGTTTTTGGAAAGTGCTGGACGGCCGAGATGATGAATGCTGTGACGTAGGAAATGGGGATAACCAACCCCAGCCGCTGTTTTCTTCCTCAGTAAAAAGGAAGCAGCAGCCCCACCCCTTCCCAGAGCGCCCCCCAACCTGGCCCCGCCGCCTGCATCGCCACAGCTCCTCTTCTCTGGCGGCAGCGGCTCCTCCTCATCGGTCAGCAGAGAAAGGGGAAAGCAGCCGTGTGGATCTGCCCTCCATCCATCCACCTGCTGTCTCTTCCTCTGAGAGGTGACCGATCAAGCACCGCCTGCCACCTGCCCGTGACTCTCGCCACCCGTTCGCCGCATTGGAGGGATGGCGACAACCTCTGAAAGCAGATCAACTGATGAGAATAATTTGGGGGATGATTCATCTGACCTGTACAAAACCAGACAGGCTTCTGCAGTCTTTGCACAGAAATCCAAATCTCAGCTGGCATGTCTGTGGCAGGAGGAGAGAGTTAGAAACAGGAGCTGAGTTCCAGGGTGGCCTGTGAGAGGGAGCCATTCTTCCCCGACCGTGAGGGTCTTCTCTGCACACCCCCCTGTCCCCAGGAGCAGCCTTGACCTCTGAGGGCCTGGCTGTGTCCTCCAGCAAGTTCTGCAGTCACATGCAGCAGCCTCACTGCAGTATGCAGCTCCTCTGACTTCCATGCGCCACTCTGCTTGGAACCGAATCGCGCTTGGGGGTGGGGATTTGCTTTGGGGCTCACAATACCCGCTGCTGCCTCCTCCCTGCTGGCGGGGCTCGGGCTGTGCTCAGCACCCTCTGCACAAGCCGGCAAGGGGAAGCAGGGAGGCGACCCTCACCGGCAGCCCTGGAGTGGCTGAAACTTATCATTTGAGGGGTCTTGCCCTGTTGTCCCTTCCAGAGTTCTTCACAGTGGCTCGGTACCTCCCTGCTATCAGGAGGCTTCAGTTTTTGTGCCCCTCCCCCAGAGAACACGCCGCAGTCCCTGTGGAACACAGAGTAGCGAGCTCAGTTGCTCTGTGTTTCCTTTAGGTTGGAAAGTCATTTTCCATCCTTAAGCTTGTCCGAGTCTCCCAGCAACCGTGCGGAACAGGGCGGCGAGCTATTGTTATCCGCCTTCGGTGGGATTTGGATCCAAGTCTCCTGGGTCCCAGCCAGGATCCTGTTTACCACATTGGAAGACCCTCCAGGAACTATTTTGAACATCTGTTGAATACAGTGGTGCTTCTGCCCCCCAAATGAGTGTGGACTAAAAGCCTTTCAAGGAGAGTCCAATCTGAGATGCAGACTTGGTGCTCCTGCGCACACATGAACCCCAGCGCGTGGGGCCCACGAAGAGGTCATTTGAGCTCCACTGACATGCTGAGGGCTGCCTGCTGCTCCTCTGAGCTGGCCCCCTGCTCCTCCTGAGGGTAAAGAGTGGCACAGCCCTCAGGAGCTCTGCTGTGTGCGTGTGTGTGCAGATGACATGTGTTATATGAATTGTAACACATGTAATGTTTATGTACCTTGTAATATGTGCACTGGGCACATATTCATCCACTTGACCCTCACCTGGGCCTGTGAGATAGGTACTATTATTATTCCTATTTTACAGGTGGGAAAACTGAGGCACACAAGAGGCTAATTACTTGCCCCAGATTACTTAGCCAGTAAGAAGTGGCCAAACCAGTATTTGGACCCAGACAATCTGGCTCCAAATGCTGTGCTTTTAACCACTGGGCTGCTGCTACCCAATAGCCACCATATTTCCAAAGAAAGAAGAATTCCCACAATCTTACCTCAACTCCTACCCCAAGATTACCACTGGCAAACTGGTGCATAATCCCTGCAGATCTTATTTACTACCATAAAAAGTGTTCTGTATGTTTTTTTCTTAGTCACGTAACTTGGAGACACTCATATCAGCACTTACCGACCCTCTCCTTGGTGATGATGGCTTGTCATCCAGTGTTTGGGTGAGCTGCAGCTTGGTTAAGCATTTGTCCACTGATGGTCAGTTGAGTTGTTTGTCCCATCCAAGTACTAACCAGGCCCCACCCTGCTTAGCTTCCGAGATCAGACGATATCGAACGCGTTCAGGGTGGTATGGCCGTGGACAGTTGAGTTGTTTCTAATTTCCGATGACTCCCAAACATAGCTCCGCATACTGGAAACACTGAAGTGTTTCTACCCATTAAATCTTAAGAGGTTGGAATACCAGATCAAAAGGTATAAATTTTAAACGTTGGTACCAAAAGGTCCCTTCAAAAGTTTGTGCCAATGTGCATTCCCCCATCCTCAGCTGACATTGTTGTAGTACCCATGAAATGCAAGTTTATTCTCCAAAGCAAAATGTTGCTATCATTCCCTAAATAGATCAGGACTGGGAAATCAACAGGGGCTCACAGACATGCTTTGCAAGTCCAGTCACCAGCAGCCATGTCCTGGCTACGAGGACTAGTTAGTGGCTTACAAGTACTCACCCTGGAGAGGAATCCTTATCCCCTGCAGCTCTATTAAAAAGGGCTTTTACCAGATGCTCATCTCTGAGACTCTGTCTGCCTTCTCATGGGGTTTGGAGTGTCCCTGGGATAGCAGCCACATTTCCAAACCAGACTCAGGACGTGGGGCCTGAGGGCCCCTCGAAGTATTGGGTTCATCCTGTAGAGCCTGGGATGAATGGTGGCTGTAGCTCTGTATCACTGTGTCATAATCATGACTGCAGTCAACACTGTGAAGAGGTTATTATGCTCCTCTGTGCACTGGACACATATTCATCCACTTGACCGTCACCTGGGCCTGTGAGATAGGTACTGTTATTATTCCTGTTCTACAGATGGGAAAACTGAGGCACACAAGAGGCTAATTTCTTGCCCCAGATTACATGGCTATTACACAGTAAGAAGTGGCCAAACCAGGCAGACTGGTTTCAAAGGCTGCGCTTTTAACCACTATGCCCTGCTACCCAATGGATACTGTATTTCCAAACTGTAAAATCTGTTCTTGGTGTGAGGATAAAGAAAGTGGTTCCCTCCTTGTATAAATGGGTTACCTACATCAAGTTAAAGTTTACCCCTAATTTTCTAAAAATAGTGTCCTTGTGCATCAAAACCCAACCTTTAGCCAGGCTTAAGGTGCATGCCTATAGCCCTAGCTGGTTGGGAGGCTAAGGTAGGAGGATCGCTTGAACCCAGGCATTCAAGACCAGCCTGGGCAACATAGCAAAAAACAAAACAAAACAAAAACCCACCACAACCCACTCTCAGACACTAGAACTTGTTTCACATCTTGTGTTTGACCTATGTTACAGTTTGCCCAGAAGCTGGAGACGAGGTTTTGTTAAAAGTTCCCCAGTCTACCTGCTCGTGTACTTTGGCAGCTTTGGTAAATTCCTTATTGAAAGGCTTATTCTTCTTTTATAGGGTGGCCAAGGTCGGAAACATTTAAGACTGCCTTCCTGGGAGCAGAGGAGGCAGAGAGCCATGTCGCAAGTGTGCAACATAGAAAATTTAACAAGTCTCCCCGTGAACTCCAGAGCCCAGAAATGTCCTCTGCGAAGGTGGTTGTTGTTTTAACCCTTTCATTTTCTGTAAACAGGGCTTCAGTTCTCAGATTTCATTTTCAGAATAACAGTGTATTATTTTAACTGTTATTTCTTCCAAGAAGCTCAAAGCATATATACATTAATAGCTCTGTTCCCAGCTGAGCATGGTGGCTCACTCCTGTAATCCCAGCACTGTTGGGAGGCGAAGGTGGGAGGATCCCTTGAGCCCAGGAGTTCAAGACCAGCCTGGGCAATATAGTGAGACCGCCATCTCTGCAAAAAATTTAAAAAATTAGCCGGGCGTGGTGGTACACTCCTGTAGTCCCAGCTACTTGGGAGGCTGGGGCAGGAGGATCACTTGAGCCCAGGAGTTTGAGGTTGCAGCGAGCTATGATGACACCACGGCACTCTAGCCTGGGTGACAGAGTGAGACCCTGTCTCAAAAAAAAAAAAAAAGGGCTCTATCCCTTACCATCCCTGCAAGAAGAAAAAGAGACTAGATTAATGGCCCTCTTTTGGAGAAGGGAAAAATAAGGCCCAGAGAGGTAAATTCTTGCCAAGAGAAAGCAGAGCAAAGAGGGGAGACGTAAGTGCACGATTGCAGAGAAACTTCTTCCTTCACTCCCTAGTTCCTCTCTCAGCCAGGCGGCCAGCCCCTGTCTCCAGCACAGAGCTGCCGAAGGGCTGAGGACAGGAGTTGTGGCTTTCAGGAGAGGGCAGTTTGCGGAGAGCCCCATGACACCTCTCCCCTGGGGAACTGGGAAAGCTCCTGGGCCTGTAAGTGGTTTATTTGATGACATCAGATTTCATCTGCACTGTCTGCCTGGAGAGCTGAAGCCAGCTCAGAGCAGCGCCTGGGTGCCGCTTTGCTAAGGTGCAGCCCCAGTCGTCACACACACCCGTAGCCACCTGGGCTGGGGAGAACAAAGCCGCCTGCTCTGCATTTCGGAAGTGGCAAGAACAAGCTCCCCGCCCCCTCCATACACACTCCTTTATTGGACCACACACCACTTGCAAAACTTCAAAACCTGTGGCGACTGTATTAATCCCAGAGAAAGGCCAGCCTGAGATTAGGCTGTCTGCTAAGAGAAGAGAATGGTGATACTGACCTTTCAAAGGGCTGGGGTGGTGGTGGTATTCAGAAATTTCAAAGAACAAGGCTCCGCCATCAGTTACGTGGGTATTTCTCTGTGGCCAAGACCAAGGCTGTATGAAAGAGAGTCATGGAGATTCTGTTCCCCAAAAGAGAGCAGCTCAGACCCCTCCTGAGTCCCTAGAGACTACCCTAACCCATCCTTTGCGCAGGGAAAGCCCCCAGAGTGCAGAAGTTCTGTGGTTTAGATAATGAAAGCTAATCATTCTGACAGCTTTGTCCTCCCACTGACAAGGGCTGCCTGGGGTTTTCCCATTTCTCCAGGAAAAAAGCAGGCAGCACCTTTGTCAACGAAAAACGTTGTTGAAATCCAGTTCCAGGTGCGTCGGAGAGGCCTGGCACTGACTTTGCCCATCTGGTCCTGTTCTCTTGTGTTTCTCCCTGGCTTTCCTACCTAATTTCCAGTTCAAATCCATATCCTTCTCCTTTTCCTTTGTTCCTTCTGGCTTGCTAGCTCATGCTTTCCTTGTTAAGTTTTCAAGGTCAGTTAATTCAAACAGGTGCCCGCACTGTGACGCGCCGGGTGCTACAGGGAAATGGATACTCTTCTTGGGAGCTCTGGAGCTCACTGCCTGCCTGGCTGGCCCAGCACAGGCCTCTCCACGCCAGAAATGCACTAGCACATCCCAGTTGAGGACAACCCTCAGGGTGTGTTCTCAAATGGATGCACAGTAAAAATGCCTGGGGAGTCTTGTTTTTTAAATTCAAGCCTGGGGCCCCACCCCTGGTGACTCCAGACTCAATTGATCTGGGATGGGTTCCAGGCATTAAGTGTTTTTCAAAAAGCTCCCCAGGTTTTCGAAGTCTAATGTGCAAAAGTCAGACACGAGAACCACTACAGTGCTGCTGGATTGGCTCATCTGATGAGAAAAGGATGTGTGTGTGTGTGTGTGTGTGTGTGTGTGTGTGTGTACACGCATTGGAGGAGAGTGTCCTAGCCAAAAAATAAACATAAAAATTCTGCAAGTAGGACATACTTTGGGGGTCCCTCCCCACAAAGGCTCTGATGGGAACTGCCCCTACCCTCGGCTCTTCTCTGCCTGCTTTTATGGAGGGTCCAGCTTTGGACCTCCTCTGTGACAGTGACAAATGATGTCTTTAATCAAGAAAGAGGACATAAAGCAGAAGTGCCAGCACACTTAGGAATTGTGGTTAAGTTATTGTAACAAGAGCCAAATTAATTTGGAACAACGTTACCTTAAGCGGTTTGTTCTCTCCTGCTGATCTGGCAACTTGGATGTAGACTGGGATTGTGTCCCACCAAGGTCTGGGAAAGTGTGTCGCACACAAGTATGTCACAGTGAGTTGTGTGTGCATTTTGGGCAGACATGCACATGGGTACTTGCGTGGGGGTAGGTGGACAACACCCAAAGGGGAGAACCTCTCCCTGGGAGTTCCCTGGGCAGGAGGGCACTGCTGTTGACATCATCATCCTTGGAAATAGTTTTTTCAGGGAAAGCATCCTTTTAGGGGCTCCTAGAGCCCATGTTTAATGTGCGCCTCCCTCCCTTACCCAGGATCACCGTGATCCTGGATGGGGAAGTGAGTGGCGGCTGCAACCGGCTGGGGTATGCCAGCCAAGCCGTGCGCCTTTTATAATTCACTCAAAGGTGCCGGAGGAGCTGGCACCGCTCTACATACTCCCCCTTTCCAGGCTAAATTCTCTCAAAGGAACAGTGGGAGGGATTTAAATAAAGCAAATCACTTGTTTTGGCTACCACTAATCCTATATCCTGGCCCTCCCAACTTTATTTACTGCTTTCATTATAGTAGGAGATTGTCAAACCTTTTCCACCTGAACCCACGTATGATATAGGCCGCACCCCACCCAGCCCCAGCTTAAAAGGAAATTCTGTGAGCTCAAAATTCATGTCATTGAAAATACTTTTTCTTTTCTTTCTTTCTTTTTTAAGAGACAAGAGTTCTCACTGTGTGGCCCAGGCTGGCCTCAAACTCCTGGGCTCAAGCAATCCTCCTTCCTCAGCTTCCCAAGTAGCTGGGACTACAGGAGCACACCGTGACACTTGGCCTTAAAATACGTTTATTACAAAATTATTATACTTATTAATAGAAAATTCAGAGACTACAGAGAAAAAGGTAAAGAGAAAAAAATCCATTGTTCTATCACTTTATCTTAATATAGTATCAAACCTATTAATGTATTATAATATTAAACCTGATCTTACTATCAAACCTGATCATAATATTTGGGTGAATTTCTCTCATGCCTTTTTATTAATAATTTATAGAATTTTAAAGAAGACAACAAATGTAGATATATGTAACAATTTCGTATCCTGTTTATTTCTAACACTGCATCGTAAGACTTTTTGCATATTCCTCCATTTTCCTCATGAACAGAATTTTTAGTAGCTGTACAATATTCCACCAAGAAGGTAGATTATGGTTGAAAATTGCCTTCTGGATTTTTTTTCTACGTTCTCCGAGGAGAGGGAGAGAAAAGAAACATGGCTGGGAAGAGCTTTTTCTGTTTAGGATTTCAAGAAAAGCATCTCCAGGTCTGGTTTGATACTCGGTTATCAGTCTGGCGTGCCCTCCAAATCCTGACCTTCAAGCCAGCATAAAAGAACCTGACCGCTTTGCCTCCAGCAGAGCAGAGGCCCCTTAATTTGAAATGAAAACGATTCTTGCATCAAAGGGGAGAGAGACTGGAGCTAAAAATCTAACCATTGTAACTGCAGCAGACAAAGTCCTTAAGCCCGCTTCTTCAAACATAGCACCTAGAAATGGTACTGATTGCAGAGTGCTCGTCAGTAAGAGGGGAAAGTTATGAAAGGACAACTTTGTTTGGTAGTAGCTGCCTTGCTGTAGTCAAGGCACACACTTTCCACTTTGAATTATGTATTAACTAGTATTGCAGCTGAAGCTGCCTTGAAGAGAAAGCCCTGTTTAGTCAGCTGGGCGAACATACCTGCTACTATTGGGAAGCCATCTTAAAGTCACCTTCGTTAGCTCCAAGAGGTTTTTACGGTGGCCGGCCCGGGGGAAGTGGACGGGATGAAGCCTGGAGGGGTTGGGGAGGCCTGGGGAGCTTGGCTGCCATCCCCATTCTGTTTGGCTTTGCTAGAAGTCATGGGCCGGATGCCAGGGAGGAGCACTGAAGCGTGAGGGCGGAGGGTGAGAGGCGAGCCATGCAGCTCGGTGCCCCTCCTCCCCTGCCCCCTCCCTGCTCAAGCCACCCACTAGGGGACAGCAGAGCGGAACAGTGGCACTCACGGAGCACCTGGGCACTGGCAGGGTTGCTCTGCAGCTTCAAGCACCAGTGATGACAGAGAGATTGAAGGGCAGACTCCTGCCGGTGCACAGTATTTGAGCATTTCATGAGTTTGGATTTGGAAAATTAGTTGAAAGGTGAAATCTTTTGTTTGTGGAACTGTCTGCTTTTGGTTACCTCAAACCCTCCAAAGCTTTGAGAAAGGCCCTTTCAACTCTCCAAACTGTAGAAGTCCCTTCTCTCATGATTCCTCCACCTCCCTTCGGTCGTGCTCAAGGCAGCTGACACTGCCTGCCCTCCTCACCTTCGCCTCCCGAAGGCTGCACCCGCAATTCTCATGGCAGCTTCTTGGCCTTTGCTGCTTTACCTGGCTCTTAACAGATCTCCTGTACCCCATTTCCAGCCCTCACCCCAAAATGCCACCAGCTCAGCCATCCCAGAACAGTACTTGTAACCTATTACTGCCTTGCACCGACATCTTCAGTAATTCTCCATCACCTACCAGATGCAATCCAGGCTCCTTATGCGGGCTCTCAAGGCCCTCCACAGCAGCTAGAATTTATCAGGTATTTCCTGTACAGCAGGCCCTGTTGGAAGTTCTTTAATGTAAATTTCTTATTTCATCCAAGCCTCTCTTGGCCATCCTTTAAACCCCCCACACCCGTTCCTCTACCTACTCTTGTACTTAAGCCATGACTCCTACCTACAGTGCTCTCACCTTTCTATGGAGAAGCTCGGGTTCTCCATGAAACTCCGCCCAGCCCATTCCAGCTCACAGAGATCTCTCTCTTGAAATTCTCAAACTCTTCTAGTTGGATTCTCTCATCAACATTTAATCATAAACTGTCTTGTACAGAGACTTAATTTTTCAACTTTGTCTTCAAAATGGATAAGCTTCTAGGTGGCAGGGGTGAGCCTGAGATCTCTGGGCACCAAAGCACCATTCTCTGCTCAGAGCAGGTCTTCCGCATTTGCAAACGAATGTTGAAGTGCGACGCAAATCTTCTACTACTGAGCCAGATAGGGAGGCTTATCCTTTGGAACTTGTGTAAAAGCCAATTCAGCAACATCTGAATTCACATTTTTAAGTGATTGGGTATGGAATTAGTCCTATTTCTAAATCCCCAGTGGTAAGCAGAGATAAACTAGAGCTTTATTGTATCAGCCCCTTAAAGACTCCCCTCCCTCCCTCCCCCTGAAGGGATGAATGCAAATAGGGCACCAAACTGGATGCTAATTACAGGCAAATCCTCCCTGGCATAGACTGCCACAAAGGTAGAGACTCTCTTATCTGCCTGATAACACCAGGTCCCTGGCCCTGCAGATCAGAAAAAGAGAGTTTGCTCCCCAGGGGAAGCCATTTAGGGAGCAAAGCCAATTGGCATTGGCAGAGCCCTTATTGTTGTCCCGATGTTGCATCTAGACCTACTGTTCATTTCAGAGGTCCTAATTGACTAAGTGAGGTTGTGCTGAACCAGCCCCGCCTGGGAAACTTCCTGGAGGCAGCAGAGTAGGACAAGCAATAAGCCTATGGGACACTAGAGCCTTGGAAACTAAGCATGAGATGATCCTGGACCAGCCCCAGGGAAATAAACAGGCACCCAGAGTAGTCGTGTTGCTCTTGTGCTGAGGGCAGAAAGGATCTTCCCAAACTGGCTGCTCCATTCCTTGAGCTTCCAAACAGGTCACTTAGAAGCAGCCAGTTGGCTGGATATGACTCACAGACACATTTTGCCTGGCCTACGGAGTAGTTTTTTTTCCCTTCGACATTTGAATTAATTGCCAACACTTAAAATTAGGAGATTTCCCATAAAAAATCTGCATTTCTGGCTTCTCTTAACAACACAGCACCTGGCCACGCTGGGCCCTCCCTCCACAGGGACATGGTCCTCTAAGTGGGGCATTTGCTCCCTACCAGACACATGCACTCATTTTTGCCCCTGCCCAGCCCCTGGTGGTTTTTCCTACTCTAAAATTTTGCAGACTGCAAATTAGGGCGGGAGGTAGGATCAGATAGATCCTCAAGTCTCCGGCAACTCTAGGCTCTGGGATGCCTCTGGATGTGGAGGAAGTGGTCCAAGGCTTTGGGAGTCCCTAATGCAGTGGAGACAAGGCATTTTTCATATATTCAAACTTGATCTCTGAACTTCCTGTCACTGAGTGCTCTGCAGCAGTCCCCAACGTTTTTGGCACCAGGGACCAGTTTCATGGAGGGAGGGGGAGACAGAGCTGGGGACCGCAGCTCTAGAAGGGTGGGTGTGTAGAATCCACAGCATGGGCAAACGATGGTTGAGATTAACCGGAGCTAACATTTACCGAGCACTCACTGTCAGCCAACCTCTTCAAACCTCGTAACAATCCTCCTAACAACCCCATTTCTGGGATGAAGACACTGAGGCTTACTGCCACACAACTAGTGGCAGAACTGGCTGGCTGACTGCAGAACCCTTCTCTCTCCATCTCTGTGTACTTTTATGAATGAGGGGCTCTAGTAGGGCCCCTCAGGCCGTCTGAAGGTCAAAACATTCTCATTGTGGATTCAATACTAGTTCGAAAAAAACACACTTAAACCCTACAGTGCATTAATGATTTTCTCAAGCAAAAGTGTGAAATAATTTGAGTTTTGCAATGCAAGATGGGAGTGGGTAGAGTAGGTGTGCCTGGGGTCTTTGCTTGCCTGGGACTGAGGAGTGAGCTCAGTGGCCCAGAGTGAGTGAGGGTGGGCAGTCCCTCAAGGCCCTAAGACTTCTGAGAGGAGCAACTTAAAGATTGCAACCCAGGTGCATATAGATTCATTGCAACTTGGGAAGTAATGGAAATTATCTCAGGTGTGTTTGGAGGACATGTAAATTCATTTTTTACTAGTCTTTAATTAGAATTTCTCTTAAAGTTTTTTTGAGATGTAAAAAGTGCCTTCAGCTGGTTCTACACTTCCTTCCTCTGATAGCAACTCCCGTGTCTCAACGATTCCACCCCACCTCACTGCGGTCTAGAACCATGTTTTAGGTACCTGGAATCTACTGGAGATAAGGTCAGTTGGGAATCTAGGGGTCATGCATGTCGGAAATAAAGGTGCAAAAAAGGGGAGGAGGAATTGTTTTGGCTTTAAGACACCGTAAAACCATTTGCAGCTTTTGCAAACAGCCTTAAAGTCATCAGCGCCCCACTGCGGAATTCAAAGCTAAGCTGTCACAATTGTTAACACCTTCTTTGACCAGCCTTTTTATATTTGACAATTATTCTCTTCTGCTCCTTGCCAGCAGGAAGGTTCTGCTGTCTTGGTTTTAGGGAATCCCATACAGCGAACATACGCGAATCCGTTCGCGTGCAGAAGTCGGGGAAGATTTCTGTGGGCTCGCCCGCTTTGCAGGGTGAGTAGGTTTTGAGGCTTAGAAAGCGGGGCGTGGGGGCGGGGACGGAGAGTAAGAATTTTGGAAGTCCCAACGTGTTATCTTTAAAGTTAATAACCATGCTTCAGGTTCTAGGTTGGGCACAATGACCACCCCCACTGGGCAGCTGGCCCCGGGGCGAGCGCTGAGCAGGTCGGCCTTCGGCCCCATTGGCGGAACCCAGTTTCCAAAGGGCGCAGAGAATGCGAATCTCTGCGAGCCAGAGGAGCCGCGTCCACGCGGGACCCGGCGTCCCCGCCGAGCGCCGGCCCTGGGAGCTCCTCGGTCCGAGCTGGTTAGGGGATGCGCCCTCGGGGAGCCCTCCCACTCTTGCCAACTTTCCCGGTCCCAGGGCCGGAGGAGGGCGCCTCTCCCGGCGGGGACGCGCTCGGTACTTAAAGGCGGCTCGGCGGGGCCGGCGCTCGTCAGTCTGAGCGCGCGGCGGCGGCGACCGAGGCGGGAGGCGCGGCGGCGGCGAGGAGCGGGAGGAGGGGCATGGAGCCGCCGCGGGCCTGCTGAGCACCGGAGCGCGGGCAGCCGGCGGCACGGTGAGCGCGGGCCCGGCTCGCCGGCCCGCCACCTCGGAGGGGCGGGCTGCACGGGGACCGCGCTGAGGACCCGGGACCGCCGGGCTCCGGGGTGCCTGTGGTCGAGCCCCGGGACCCCCACCAGCTCCCCGCCCTGCGGGCGCCGCGTGCGGCGCTGGGAGGCGGGCTGGGGGTTGCGGCAGCTTCAGGCTTCCCGGCGCGGTTCCTGTAGCCCCCTCCCCACTGACCCCTCCTCCCTTTCTTCCTCATCCTCTCCTCCCCTCCTCCCCTGCAGCTCCTGGTTAGTGAATGAATTAGGAGGCGGACAGTGCGGGGCACGAGGCTGTTGGAGTACCCCTCCCCCCCACCTTCCACGCTCGCCCGGGGATTGGCACCTGTCGGGGCACCGTGATACTTGGCGCCCCCGTTCCTGCGGGTCAGCCGGGCCACGGCAGGCTGTTCTGCGGGCCTGGCTCCCCTTCCCTTGCCGGCTCGGAGGGACCGGAGGGCTGCCGGGCGCTGGAGAAGGAGCCCCCGCCTCGCGCACAAGTTTCCATTCCGCCGCTTGTGGGCCCCGCAGCAGGGCGCACCTGTCAGCGAGACAGACGCTGCAGACCAGGCGGCCCCTCAAAGTTGGGGGGGTGTGTGTGGACAGAGTGGCGTGCGTCCTTGGCGGGTTTTCTCCTTTCGTCGTCCGGGGGCCGGTCTTGAGGAGCGCCCCCAACCTCGTGCCCTTGAATCGCGACTGCGTGTTAGCCTGCCTGGGCCGCGTTCCCCAGGATGAGCAAAGCGTGTGGGCACGAAAGGCGGTCCACGTTTTAGGATCAACCCACCACCTCCGCCGGCTTGGGGTGACACAGCCCCTGTCTGGGGAGGGGGACCCTCGACCAGAGCCCAAACCAGCGCCTGACTGCACGTGGGGTATCCTGCTGCGGGACTTTCTTGGGTCCTCTAGCGGGGAGGCTGGGGAACCGGGGGTAGTGCTTCTAATTCCTGCGGGGGAGGGGTCCCGCCCGGGGAAGGAGGGGACCGGCGACACCGGGGATGCTGCCTTTGTCTGCAGGCACACTTTGCCAAGGTAGCTGGGCCCCCGGAAAGATAAGCAAGGCCTGGTCCGACAGTGATTTCTTGGGTTTTCCGTTCCTTCCCGGCTGGGTCGTGGGAAACCGGCACGTGGGTGTGGCCGGCGCCGCCTTTGCCAAAAGGTGAGGCTCAAGTGGGGGCGAGGAGCGTGGCGAGTGCCTTCCCAGCTGCTTTGACCTGGTGGGCACCGCCTCCGGCACTGCACCGAGGCGGGGCGCCAGCGCCCGGCAGGTTGCTGGGCTGGCCTCCGCACCCCCGTCCCTTCCCCGAGCGCGGGCGGGCTGTGGGGTCCCCCGCAGCGCCCCCTCGGCACGTAAGCTCAAGAGGGGGACAGGGCGCTCCAGGGCCGTGGACGCAGGCTTGGGGGCCCCTGGCTTGCAGGCGCATGCAGTGGGGCGCGGGGGGGGGGATCGGGGAGGGCTGGGAGTCCTGCAGAGGAAGCACGCGGCAGGCTCCCCGGGATGGCGGGGCAGAGCGCCGGGAGGCCGTGCTTCCCGGAGAGGCGAGGCTGCCAACAGCTCTTTCCGGACCGAAGCTGCTGGAAGGCTGCTGGTGCTTGAGTCTCAGGCTGATTTAGGCAGTGACTTCGTGTTCTTCACTCCTCCTATGCGAGAGGTGTCCCCTGACAGGAAGGCGTTGTTTGTGTTGGGGGCTCGATTTCCAGAGACCTAGAGTTGGAGCAAGCTTTGGAAGTGAGATGTTATTGTCTGTAGACCTGGGGTGGAAACGGGGTTCTCCAGGTCAGGCAAGTGACAAGGAGAGATGGGGAGAAGGCCTGGGTCAGAATGGAGTCCTTGTCAGCCTCTTCTACCTCCCTACTGACATTCCATATCCCCCTCCCCACCGGCTCGGGTGGAAACCACAATCAGCCTCACCACTTGGGTAGCTCTTCAGGGCTGAAGTGTTTCCATTTTCAGGAATGATTTACCTGAGACATGCAGCAAGAAACCATTAGAGCCCCCACTGCAGTGACGGGGAGACTAAGTCTCAGAGCACAGGCAAGGTCAGGCAGCCAGGAAGTAGTGTAGAGCATGTCTCAAGACCAAGTCTCTGGTGCCAAGTCTTGGGCTCTTCTCATTCAAACACAGCCAGTTCCAACAGGGCAGACGTTAGGAGCCCTGACGTGATTGCGAACAGAAACTTGGCGTCGTTAACGGGAATTGCAGGGCAGGGGGGTGAACACACAGATGCCGGGCTGGGGTTCCCCCGGCAGCCACGTCTCACGGCTGCTGCAGTGGTGGCTGCAGTTCCCGCTGGTGCTCTAAAGAGCTGGGCTTCCAGGAGAGCTGTCCGCACCCCACCTCTCATTTCCTCCTCTTTCTCCTGTCTGCTCTGCTCCCCCGCTTCCTTTCCCTCTCTGTCCTGCCTCCCAAGTAAATGAGAAAAAGGTGAGACAGCAGGGAACGCAGGGAAAGTTTCTCGGACTGATTTTTGCCTTGAGAAAGGGAAGACTTCACTTCTCCCTCCCCTTTGTTTCCTGCTGTTTCTTTTTCTCCCCAACTTTCTTCTTGGGCCTTATGGTAGCTGTGCTTTCCTGGTGACTGTCCCGTCGCAGGACACAGGGTACAGGGTAGGGAGACACTCGTAGGCCCTGGCTGCCTCCCTGCCCCTCTCTCCCCACTTCCCCTCCCCAGCGCTGCAGCTCAGGTGCACCCCACTGAAGCTTACCTCTTAAGAGCTTTGCGTCAGGCAGATGCCAGTTCTGCCATCTACCTGCCACCAGGTGTCACATAACTCACTCTGGGCTTTGGCTTGTCTCACAATAAATGCCACTCTAAGTGCTTTACACGTTACCCATTTAACCTTCAAAGATGCTGTTAGTATTGCAATCCAGATGAAATAACTAATAGGTCACAGAGATAGCCAGTGGAGAGCTGGGATGTGAACTCCAGTAGTTTGGCTTCTGAGTCTACAAGTCTTGGTCATGCTCAGGAAGTGGTAATGGTTCTTATTAGTGGGCCGTTTCCCCTGTTCCAGGCCAGACATAGAGAACGCCCATATTCCCACTGACTGGAAATGCTGCCTCCTGCCTGACCCCACATCTCTTGCCTTCTCCTGCCAGATGCCGGTGCAGCTGACAACAGCCCTGCGTGTGGTGGGCACCAGCCTGTTTGCCCTGGCAGTGCTGGGTGGCATCCTGGCAGCCTATGTGACAGGCTACCAGTTCATCCACACAGAAAAACACTACCTGTCCTTTGGCCTGTACGGGGCCATCCTGGGCCTGCACCTGCTCATCCAGAGCCTGTTTGCCTTCCTGGAGCACAGGCGCATGCGGCTGGCCGGCCGGCCACTGAAGCTGCCCTCTCCGCGGCGGGGCTCGGTGGCGCTCTGCATTGCTGCGTACCAGGAGGACCCTGACTACTTGCGCAAGTGCCTGCGCTCCGCCCAGCGCATCGCCTTCCCTGACCTCAAGGTGGTCATGGTGGTGGATGGCAATCGCCAGGAGGACGCCTACATGCTGGACATCTTCCATGAGGTGCTAGGTGGCACTGATCAAGCTGGCTTCTTTGTGTGGCGCAGCAACTTCCATGAGGCTGGTGAGGGTGAGACGGAGGCCAGCCTGCAGGAGGGCATGGACCGCGTGCGGGACGTGGTGCGGGCCAGCACCTTCTCGTGCATCATGCAGAAGTGGGGAGGCAAGCGCGAGGTCATGTACACAGCCTTCAAGGCCCTTGGTGATTCGGTGGACTACATCCAGGTAAGGTTGCCTCCCTAGGATGTGCGTACATGGGGACATGTCCAGCCAGCTGGGCATACCATCCTCCAGGAATCTGGGGTGCAATTTAGGTCCCTTGTGTTGCTTACACCCTTCCTCTGCACTGAAGGCAACAAGGCATAATGGTTTTGAACAGCAGTCCTGGGTTGGAATCCCGGTTCTGCTGTTACGTAGCTCTGTGACCCTGGGCAGAGCTCTAATTGCTGTCCCAGTGATAACAAACACAGCATTTGCCTCATACCAGGTGCAGATGTAGGCACTTCAAACATCAGCTCTTTCAATGCTCACGACACTCCTAGGGGGTAAGTACGGTTGTTATTTCCACTCACAGAAGGGGAAACCGAAGCACAGAGGGGTTAAGTAACTTGCCTGATGTCACACTGCTAGAAAGGTGCAGAGCCAGGATCGAGCCCAGGTGGCCTACAGCAAGTCCACTCTTGTCTGTGGTACAATCCTGCCTCGCCCCGGACAACATGGGATGAACCTCTTCATAAAGAAGTATGGCGAATAGCAAAAGAAATCAGGCTCAAAAGCACTAGTTATGGGCCAAAAGTTAGTTATGGGCCAAAAAGTCCCACTCTTCCTAGTGTCAAAATTGCGTCTGTGAGGTGGAAGATGGAGAGACAAGGCATGAATGACCTACCAGCTTCACTTTGCAGCAACATTGGCAGCGCTGGGACCCTGAACAAACCCTGCCCAGCTTCTGGTCAAGGTGGTCACTGACATGCGCCTGGACGTTTTATTAGGTTGACATGGCTTTAGTTTTCAACTAAGAAAACTTAGAACTGAGAAAATTAAAGCTCACACATTTCAGTACAAAATGCAGTACACATTTCAGTAGAAACTAAGACCCAGGACCCCAGATTTCTGCTCCAGAATTCTTCACAGCATCTCCACGGCCTCTGTCTCTGCCCTTCTCCACACCTGCCAGGGAGGGTTTTGCCCATCACTTGATAAATGCTTGAAAGAACAGTGGCTGTTCTGGTAGCCCACCTGTGCACCAACCCAGTCTCGCTAACATCATGTTGGGTCCTCTAATGTCATTTACAGTTTCTGTAGTGTAGCCACCTAGAATTAGCTTGCCTAGATTTGGGAGGTGGTGGCTTTTTTGAAAGTTGTATTCGTGTGAGAGTTGATACCCTTACCTTTTTCTGTCTTCCTAGGCCCAAGGACCTCCTCAGCTGTGTAGGGAAGGATGAGAGCCTAGAGGGATGTTTGATTTTACAGTTCACTTGGGGTTGTGGGGCCTCTGTGAAACTTTCCTGGGGACCCAAATGCTTAGGAAAAAAAAATCCTTTGAGCCCCTGGCACATGCTCAAGCCTTGAATTGAGCATGTGACTTTGTCATCTACTCCCTTGAAGCACAGGATCCCCCAAAACCTGCTCTGCCACACATCTGCCTTTCCTTGTCATCTCGTGTGTGTGCCGGTGGAGCAGCAAACAGGCTCACACACCTGAGCCAGGCCTTTCTCTTTACAGCCCCGGGATCCTGCCTAAGGCAGCCCTGGGCTACAGCCAGTGAATGCTTGATGGATTTCAGCCTGCCTTCCAACAGCCCTGCCTAGGGTGTGTGTCTTTCCCTCTGTGGGAGAGAACCTTGCTCTAGCCAGTGGGGGTACCCAGGCAGCATTAGAGCGCCTCCTTCCCCAGGCCTCCTCCACTAGAAAGGCCTCCCTGGAGTGAAGGAAGCAAAGCAGCATATGAAGAATGGGTGAGGGGCTGGGACAGGAAGTGGCAGTGAGACCAGAGCACTGGGAAGCTTGGCCTGTAAGCTGAGGAGGCTCCCTGGGCCCTTCCCAGGCATGGACCGGGACATGAAGACGTGTCTCGTGGGGCGATAGGGAGCACATGTGAGGGACCCAGCCTGGTGCCGATGGCTGTGCCTGACTTCCCCGTAGCCTTCTATTGCCGCTTGTCTGTGACTACCCTGTCTTCTAACATGGAGAGAGAAAGCTGGGTAGAGTTGGAGGCAGTCTCCTTCCTCCAGGCTCTTACTCAGCAACTTTAGTAAAAGGATTTTAGGCTCCTGCAGAACAGGGTTTTCTGGATAATGTCCTCTGCTCTGAGAATAGTGACCATAGAGCTCAATCAGAGGTCCGTAAGCCACCCCGCCCCTATAGTTATCTGGATTCTTTGTACTACCTTCAGGCAATCTTTTAGAAAACAGAGTTCATCAACAAAAAAGACAGCCACCAGGGTAAGCATTCATAGCCCAGGTTCAACTGATAATGGGATCACCTATTAGGATTGGACTATGAGCCTTGGGGCTGACTGGAGGCAGCTGCTGCCAGCGTCTGTGCCCACTGAGGGTAGATTCCAGGCAAGGGCAGCGCTGGGCACACTGCCCTGCTTTAGTCGGCCAAGGGAGTGAGTGTGGAGGGCGCACAGAAGTCCTGGCAGCCATGCTGTGGTCTCACAGAGGTGCCTGTGAGTAGGTAGAGCCTCGCCACTGGGCCTGCAGGTTGTCCTAGAGGCCAGAGGCTGAAATGGGGACCCTGTTGTTAACAACCCTATGGGACAGCCTCAGGCAGTGGCCTCTGACAGGAGCCATTTCTTGGCCTTCTGAGGAATGTCTGCTATCCCTGGTCTAGCCTACTGTGCCTGTCATCTGATTGCAGTGATTTGGCCCCCCTTGCCCAAGGACCCCAGAGAAATATTTTGAGATCTCTGTGGAGCCTGGCTCTGTAGAGGCTAAACACTTGCCCAGTGCCAAGCACTTTGCCATTTCCAGGCCCAGCATCTGTCTTCTGGGTTTCTCTCTGAGCCTAGTGGCTGTCAAGCCTGGTACTGGAACTCTTCTTTTTCTTACTTTCTTGTTTTTCATCTGGCCCCTTGTTCGGCACAGATCTTCTGCTAGTGGCCAGAAGTGAGTCATGTAAGAGGGGTTTATGTCACTTAGTGTGCAGCCTAGTGGTGGGGGGGGTGTGCACAGAAGTGCAGGGCTGACGGTGCACCACTCCCTCTGCAGGTGTGCGACTCCGACACTGTGCTGGATCCAGCCTGCACCATCGAGATGCTTCGAGTCCTGGAGGAGGATCCCCAAGTAGGGGGAGTCGGGGGAGATGTCCAAGTAAGAAGTGACCAGGGATTCCTGGGGGTAGGGGTCTGAATGCTTCCTAATCCGACAGGGATATGCTTGGGAAATGGTATCTTGTCTTCCTAGTATTTGGGGGAAGGTTCCCCTTGGACGGTTTTCACTGGTATCAAAGGGCTCCCCTCATTTGCCACCTAACCCCTTCCCTACTTTTTCCATATGCGGGGTGGGAGGATCAACAGGTACGGATAGAGCCTATAGTGCACGGAGGGGCAGAGCATTTTAAGGCCCTAGATCCTAGAGGGTACTTCCTTTCTGGCCGCTCTTCCATCTGAACACAACCAGAGGTGGTGAGAGAAGTTCTACTGAGGGGTCTGGGCCAGCTAGTGTCCTTCCCCACCCGACACCCCCAACAACTAGTCATCAATGCAATAAGATTGTGCCTGAGATACAAGACAACAGTAGCTCCAAACTTAGACCCTTGGGAAGCCCTTGCTCTTAGGGGATGGGATGAAGAGCTGTGGGCAGTATGGTAAGAATAAGGGGCCAGGTCTTCCAGAGGATACTGCAGACAACGTACCACGTCTTCCCTGGAAGCTTTCCAACTGTACGGGGGTCAGGACACGTGGCTGGGGGAGTGTTCTGCATCTTTCTCAAGCCTTTTTCTCTGCCACCACCATTAGCTGCCTCCTGAAACCGAAGACGGTTTTGACTGCTAGAGAAACTCAGCTGGGAAAATCAGTGCACATGACACAGTGGGGAAATGGAACGGGTGCTGGGGACAGTGAGTACGTGTGTGGTTGGCTCCTCTGAGCCTCAGGTTTCCCAGCTCCAGCAGGGCTGGAACTGATGGTCAGGAATTTGAGCAATGGGCCACAGAACCCAGGGTAGGGAGGCCTCAAGGTCTTTGGCATCTGTCTCCTCTGGGGCTTATACCCTCAGGTAAGGAGGCCCAGCATCTCTATTCCCTTGCAGATCCTCAACAAGTACGATTCGTGGATCTCCTTCCTGAGCAGTGTGCGGTACTGGATGGCCTTCAACGTGGAGCGGGCCTGCCAGTCCTACTTTGGCTGTGTGCAGTGTATTAGTGGGCCCTTGGGCATGTACCGCAACAGTCTCCTCCAGCAATTCCTGGAGGACTGGTACCATCAGAAGTTCCTAGGCAGCAAGTGCAGCTTTGGGGATGACCGGCACCTCACCAACCGAGTTCTGAGCCTTGGCTACCGAACTAAGTATACAGCACGCTCCAAGTGCCTCACAGAGACCCCCACTAAGTACCTCCGGTGGCTCAACCAGCAGACCCGCTGGAGCAAGTCTTACTTCCGGGAGTGGCTCTACAACTCTCTCTGGTTCCATAAGCATCACCTCTGGATGACCTATGAATCAGTGGTCACAGGTTTCTTCCCCTTCTTCCTCATTGCCACGGTCATACAGCTCTTCTACCGTGGCCGCATCTGGAACATCCTCCTCTTCCTGCTGACGGTGCAGCTGGTGGGCATTATCAAGGCTACCTATGCCTGCTTCCTACGAGGCAACGCAGAGATGATCTTCATGTCCCTCTACTCCCTTCTCTACATGTCCAGCCTCCTGCCAGCCAAGATCTTTGCCATTGCTACTATCAACAAGTCTGGCTGGGGCACCTCAGGCCGAAAAACCATTGTGGTGAACTTCATTGGCCTCATCCCTGTGTCCATATGGGTGGCAGTTCTTCTCGGGGGGCTGGCCTATACAGCTTACTGCCAGGACCTGTTCAGTGAGACAGAGCTAGCCTTCCTTGTCTCCGGGGCCATCCTGTATGGCTGCTACTGGGTGGCCCTGCTCATGTTGTATCTGGCCATCATTGCCCGGAGATGTGGGAAGAAGCCAGAGCAGTATAGCTTGGCTTTTGCTGAGGTGTGACATAGCCCCCAAGCAGAGCGGGAAAAGTGCAATGGGTAAGGGAGGGAAGGGGAAAGAAACTGAAAAGATGGGGTGGGAGAGGGAGGAGGGAGTGCTGTGTTTTAATTTCTTAATGGTCCAAAGGACAAACCTAAAATGCAAAGAATGGTGACTGTAGTGTGGCCTGGGCAGCTGTACTTAGAGGAAGCAACACTGAATTCTCAGGCTCCGGGCAGAGGGGGCTTGTATGTTTTCAGGCTGCCTGTCTGCTTGCGTCTGCACATAAGCAGTGGCCTCTGGGAAAGGTTCTACTTCTCCTGGGATCCAGAGGAAACTCAGAATTGTGCTAAACCAAACAAGTTCGATTCAGTGTCAACTTCTGATAGGTACATGAGCAGTGGCAGCCTGTGGGAAGAGGTTCTCCTAACCAATCTGAATGCAACCAGAGGTGGTGAGAGAATTTCTACTGAGAGGTCTGGGTCAGCTAGTGTCCCCTCTCCCCCCAGTCATCAATGCAATAAGATTGTGCCTGAGATACAAGGCTCCAGAGCCTGATCTTTGGGCATCAGAAAACAGGGTCCAGGAATGGTGCTTTATGTGATGTGCCCCACTCCACATCTCAACATCCCAGGGATGAACCAAACCAGCAGACAGTTAGCAGTGAACTGCTTTTAAAAGTACGTATTAAAAAGGAAAGTTTGCCAGGAAGAACAAAGAGGTGGTGCTAAAGGCCATGGGCATTATGGAGGCCTTGGATATTCCACCTGGAAATTGCTCAGACTTCTAGATGGATTTTTAGCTTGTCTGTGGTCTCTGCTGGGGACATAAACTGTTTTAGCCATCCATCAGGAAGATTAAACCCCAACATGTTTAAAAAGGAAGTGAGGTCTTAAGTATTTTGACCTGTATACTCCTGAATTCCTCTCAAATTCAGCTCTGATTTGAGGCAGAGAGATCTTCCTCACTTCACTTTCTTCAAAGGCACATTCTTTTTTTTTTTTTTTTGGTGTAACTGCAGTCACCTCTTCCACCCTTGTCATCATGGGTAAGTTTTTCAAGGTGGCAACTGGAGCAGAGCCTGGGCTCTTACAAGACCCTCTGCTCTCAGCGCATACGGGAACTGCTAAGAGCTTCTGATCAAATTGGCTACAGTCTTGGAGCTGTTTGGACAGATTCCTTGGCAGCCAAGTTAGCATGCATGACTTTCAGGATACTGTTCTTGACAATCATCTCCAATGGAAAGCTTTTCAGTGCTTCCAGACTGAACCCTCAAACTCAAGCTAGTTATCTTTGAGACTGTCCATTCTCCTCGGTGGCTTCTGCAGGGAATTCTACAGCCAGGTTGCAGATAGTCACTCTGTTTGCAAGCTTCTTTCCAGAAACCAAACTAGGAGATGGAATTGGTTCATACAACCTAAGGTTCTTGCCTTTTCATGTCTGTTGAAGCTGTTTGATTTCCCTCTGCTACTTTTGGAGAGTGAGGGGAAATGCCATTTTCTAGTGACTTGCAACCCACAGACTTCTCAGCATTCAAGTTTAAAACCTGGGATCTTGACTAAGCCTCTGACTTAAGGCTTGCTTGCTCACTCTCAAAACGTCCACTTTCAGAGGGGCCAGCTAAGCCCTCAGAACCAGCACCAAGGTGGAGAGCAGTTGAGGGGGCAAGCCTCCAGTGTACCCAGGTGCTTCCAACAAAGAAAGTGTGCTCTGTGCCACAGACGGGCAAACCCTGGTGCCTTCCTTCATCTCCCCTGAACTCAAGGGTTTTCCAGGTGTAGCCAGCAGTTGCCACATCACACAGGCCTGCAGTTGCTTTTAAGACTGATGGCTGATATCAGACCCAACCCATGAAGGCTGGGAGACAACAGGCATTTGCTAAAGGCAGTTCTGCTGGCCAAGAAGTAAACTATTTTGAGCACTACAACGGAGGAAATCCGGTCAGCCAACTGCAGAGCTCAGACTTCACTAAGGGCTTGTTTTTCTTCAGCTTTTACTTGAAAGTTAATGTAGGATGATGGACTCTGGGTGGAGAACTCCTGGCTGTCCTACCATCAGCTCTGCCTTGCACTGTGGTCATCACCTTTCCTCTCAGATCAAGAGTAGGCAGGTACAGGTAGTGGGCTCACAACGTTTGACCTCGACTGGTTTTTCTAAATTATTTTGTACGTTTTTCAGCAGCAAAACCAAACTGGGTCTTCAGCTTTATCCCCGTTTCTTGCAAGGGAAGAGCCTTTGTACAATTGGACGCATTTTGGTTTTTCCTCATTGAGAATTTTAATCCTCTTTTGTATTGTTTCTACAATTTGTAAACATATTTATTTTTACTTTTTTTTTTTTTTTTTTTTACTTTTCAGGTCAAATTTTTTATACTGCACTTATTTGTCAAAATAAAGATTCTCACATAACGCTGGTATCTGAGCTACCTCCTTTGTGCTTAATGAAAGCTAGCTCTTTATTCCAGTTCCAAAAGAGGGACTTGAGGGAGAAACAGTTTTGTCAATGGGACTCGAAAGTAGGAAAAGTTGTCCCAGCTGCGTCTGGACTGGGGGATACAGGAGGCCCCACCCTGATACCTGCATACTCATGTCAGTTTAACTTTTATTGTACAGGCAGAGTCTTTGGTGAAATAACTGGCAGATGAGAGCGCCCTTGCTAAGGCTAAAAACCAAAGCTTGCTTCCTCCTGGAGTAAAAGCATTTGAACTGGCAGATAAAGTAAGACTGCGGCCAAGCTGAAACAATGAAAAGCAGAGTAAACTTCCTTCCCTACAGAACAGGTAACAAAATAGAGTGACATCAGCAGCCCTCTCATCCCATTTATTAAAGAAACAGTAAGAAAAGATACAATGCAGGAAAAACACCAACCATCCTTTTATGTCAAGGCTGAACGAAGCACAGTGATTTCTTCCCTTCATCCCCCACCCCCACCCCAATTCCCATATTTCCATCCACATCAGTTTAAATTTTGAGGTGCTTTGATTGGGAGTACCAGTGGAGAGGGAGTTGGATGAGTGGAGGAGCCTTAAATCTGGCCGTCTTTGAAGTCCCAGGAGAAGGGAGCTGCAGGCCCAGTCAGTCAAGCGGAAACTGCATTTGGTGGGTCTTTAAAGTGGTTGTCCACCTCCCTGTTCTGTGTGCAGGCCCTCAGGGAAGGTATGGCAGTGGAGGATGACCAGGTCCAAGCTGCCCAGGTCAGAGCTACTGAAGCATGGTCCGTTCACCAATGCAACATTTCTAGAGAGCAGTGAGCTGATTCTCCAGTGCCGAGCAGGGGACTACATATGAATTGGGACCTGCAGGCCCATGTATCCCTGAGGAAAAGTCCACAAGAACAATTCAAGAAACTAGTAAGAAACAAGGGGCAGAAAGCTGTGGGACAAAAGCACAGCAGGCTTCTGGAAGGCTGGAGATCCTTTTTCGCAAGGCTAGGATTAATCCCACCTGCCGCAGTCCACGTCCCACAAATAACATTTCACCTTCAGTCAAGAAAAAAGCAGAGGAAAAAGATGGCTCATTTGAACTTGAGCCCCAGCTATGTTGTTCAGACTGTAGCTCCATGTCTACCCTTTTACCTAACAGCCCCTGCCCAGAACCACAGTGCCTGGAAACCAAGGTGGTCCTGGAGGAAAAACAGTGTTTATGGGGGTAACATTCCATTTGGGTACATTGCAGCCATTGGACCCCCTGGTCTGGGGAAAGCAGCTGGGTTTGTGCCAGGGAGGCTCCCCACTCTAGGAAATGGGACCAAACTCTTGCCTGCAGGGCCATTCATCCTTGAAAAGGAAGATGGGTTGAGACCCAGGGTCCCAGGTGGCCTTGCAAAAGGAGCTGGGTTGATACCCACAGGGCCTGCTGGAGAAGTGCCCAGGTGCCCAGCAGCTGACCTAGGGAAAGCAACTTGACCAGGGCCTAATGGGCCACTAGACCTTGGGAAAGTAGCTGGACTTGGACCCTGCAGGCCAGTGGCCCTAGGGAAGTTAGCTGGGTTGGGGCCTAGTGGCCCAGAGGCTCTTGGGAAAACTGCTGGACTTGAGCCCTGGAGGCTAGCAGACCTTTGGAAAGTAGCTGGGTTTGATGCCAATGTGCCAGAAGACTGAGAGAAGGCAGTTGGGTTCAGTCCCCCAGAACCTACCCCCCTCGGAAAGGGATTGGCATTTACCCCCATAGGGCCAGCTGGCCTTGAGAAATGACCTGAATTAGGGCCTATAGGGCCAGGGCCCCTTGACATGGGAGAGGGATTTGGCCCTGGAAGGCCAATTCCCCGAGAGCCTGGACCCGAGTTTGGGCCTAGGGGACCAGGTACTCTTGCTATGGAAGATGGGTTTGTGCCCATGTTTCCAGAAGCCTGTGAGAAAGAAGCTGAACTGGCTCCTAAAAGACCTGCTGCTCTTAGAATGGGGGCAAGATCTAGGCCTTGAGGTCCAGCCATTCTTAAATTAAGACCAGATCCTGCACCCAAGAGGCCACCTGCTCTGGCATCCAGATTAGGGCCTGGGCCCAGGCCACCCGCCCTTGGGTTGGGCCCGAGACCTGGACCTAGGCCACTTGATCTTGGGTTGGGCCCAAGGCTTGGGCCTGGAAACATACCTGACCTGGGGGCAGGGTTTGTACCTAAAAAGCCTGATCTCATATTGGGACTTGGTCCAGGGCCCAGGCCAACTGGCCTAGGATTGGGAGGACCATTCCCAGAGGTCAATAGGACACCTGTTCTCAGGTTGGGTCCAGATCCAGGGCCCATAGGGCCACCACTTCTGGGGTCAGGACCTGCTCCCAGGAGACCACCTGTCCTTGCATTGGGCATAGGACCTGGGCCCGGGAGACCTCCTAACCTGGGGTTAGACAGAGGCCCTGGACCTGGAAGAGCCCCTGTTCTAGGGTTTAGAGCTGGGCCTGGGCCTGGGCCTGGGCATGGGCCGGGGCCCGGGCCCAAAAGGCCACCTGGCCTTGGGAAAGAAACTGCACCTGTGCCAGTGGGATTCATCCCTCTTGGAAAAGAAGCCATGCCTGGGTCACGAGCACCAGCAGGGAAAGGTGCTGGATTTGAAGCCAGTGAGCCTGATGAAGTTGGAAAAGGAGATGGGTTCCTTGGAAATGGGGCCAGATTTCCACCCAGAGAACCGGCTGCCATGAGAAAGGGATCCGAGTTCACACCCAGTGGGTGGCCTGTGTTCAGAACAGGACCCCCCTGTGGTCCCAGGGAACCGTCGAGCCGTCCTCGAGGTGGCAGTGGAGCACGAGTCCAAGGAGTAGGCCGCTCTCTAGGAAAAATCCGGGGTTCTTTCATACTTTCTTGGGGACGTTGGTGATAATGGGCTTGGGGCGGGTTTTGAAAAGGATCTTGTTTTTGATGAGTGCTGTCACCAGGTACCGGGTGCCAGTCTCTCGGCCAAGCTCATCACAGTCCTGCTCCCCAGGAGTGTGTTTGACAAGAACTGCAAAAGGTTTCTCCAGGTGGATGATTTTCCCATACAGGATATGATGCCCCACGATCAGCACAGGGATTCCCTTTGGCAGAACAAGAACGAGATGCCTGAGGTTCAGGGCAAGGCCGTAACACTCACGTGCCTCATAAAGCTGCTCTTGGCAGGCAGTGCTGGCACCTCCACTCCCTGGTCTGGCCCTAACCTTTCTGAGCAGCCGCACTGGACAACCCCACCCATGTGTCCTTTTTACTCTTTCTAGCCCCATGTAAGAGAATTTCCACTTTCAGAAATGTGACCTTTCCAAATTTCTCAAAGTTCAGTTTCCCTGTTACTGCGGGGGTGGGGGGCAGAACAAGCAGATAGCTTCGCAGATTAGCTAGACCTTGAATAACAAACCTGAGGGCAGTCCTCACTCTCGGTCCTGGGAGCACCACCTTGGTGTAGCTTGCTTTTCTGAGGCATTAGGCAGGGAAAGAAAAGCCCCCTCACCTCAGTGGTGTAATGTAGGTCTCCCAGGAGGTTTCCAGCTAATCCGGTGCTGTAGCGAGCCTCGATCTCCCCCTGTAGCTCCATCAGCACCCATTCTGCCAGGCCTCCAGCCCCCGCACTGCAAGCAAAGGGCTGGTGGTTACAATATTTTTGAGGGGTGAAGGATGAGTAGTGTCCTACACCACCATTCAAGGCCCAAAGGAACTTTGTGTTGAATGTAAGTTCTTGGGAAACTGGGCAGTGCTAGGCACTGAACTAGAGATCAAAATGCAAGGACTTGTACAAGATGCACCTGAGGACCCTGATTCTTCCAAGAAAATGTCAAACCTATATACCCCTAATTATTTCACACTAAATTAAAAAAATCTCAAAATGTACTCACCTAGAAATAACAATTTGCACCATGAGCTTTCTGTCTTTAAAAAGCAACTGAAAATAAGCTGTAGAGAAAAAAAAAAACAAAACCACGATTTAGGATAATCATAATGACAACTAATATTTACCACTTCCTGGGTGCTAAGTACTTTTCTCGGTGCTTCATTCCCCTAACACCACCATATGGTGGAAGTTTTATTTTACAGACATTATACATTTAAGGTTTCTTAAGATCTTAGCTAGTTGCTTAAGATCAACTGTAGCATAGAAAAGTAACAGGTATCATTATTGTGTCCAAGGTCACATAGCTACTAAGTCAAAGAGGATGTGAACCCAAGACTTACACTGCAGAAACCATACTCTTTAACTTGCCTTTCTCAAGGATATCCTGTTTTCTGTCCTGCATATGACTAAAAAACTAAGGAATTCTTTTAGATTTTACTTTTTTCTTTGTTAATGACTTCGAGTCCACCACTTTGGTTATCTTGTTATCTCTCTTGGTTCAAAGGGCCTCCCTTTAACCTAAAAAAAAGTCAAAAGAACTAGAAAAGTCTTTCAGACTTTAGCAAATGGCAAGCTGACTTCTGACGTGACTCTCACTAAAAGTTCTGATGATCTTTCACTTCAGTACCCCAACACTTCAAATACTTTCATTTGCTACAACAGCACCACCTGGTGGCAAGCTTGGAGTACTTTACAAGAAGGGACTAGAGTGGGACATTTTTGCCTGAAAACTGGCTCCCCTTATACTTGTGTGTCTTCCTGGGAAGGCCAGATTCAGGGTAGTTTTAGGGGATGGCAGACCAAACTATAACTCCTGGCTAAGTCTTTCCAGTGTACACATGGAGTTCAGTGGAAGATTATTAGTCCAGTGTTTACCAACTGTATAGTACGGAAAGTATAATTGTGCTCAAGCTTAGCAAACACCTGATTAAAATATTAAACAGTTCTCTTTATTGGTATGTTAGTCTTCATTTTAGATCTCCAGGGAGAAGTACATTGCCAGCGGCCTTATGGTATGGCAGAGCCTCTACTCCTAGAGCACCAGACACACTTTGGGAATGTGAAGTTAACTGGTCAACTTACTGGACTTCAAATTCAAATGTAAGTAAAGGCTAACATGTTTTGAATTTTTACTGTGGAGTGGATGCTGTGAGGTATTGGTGGTATCTCATTACACTATCATGACAGGTCTATGATACAGGTACTTATCCCTATTTCGCAGATGAGGTTACTGAGGTACATACAGATTAAGTCACTTGCTTGTATGTGGTAGACACACAGCTAGTATGTGGTAGAGCCAGGATAGGGACATAGGCAACCTGACTTTATGTACATTCATCATCACTACCCAATTCTGCCTTCCCAAAGGAGAAAACCGAGTGCCAAGGTGAATGAAAAGGAATCAAGGCATGAGGCAGGCAGTGAGTACATGCAAGAGCAGAAGGGCAACAGGAAATCAAGTGGCCCTGAATAAGCCAGACTTTCTGCAGCAGCAAAGGTTGTGGGACCACCAGAGAAGGGGTAATATACTAGTTCAGAGGGCAAAAGATCTTCACATAGATAGAGAGGCTCCACCACTACCATCGACAGAACCAAAAGCACTTTTAAAATCCTTCTAAGGTTTCTTGAAGAAGAAAGGATAACAATTTAAAATCAGAAGGCCTAAATTCAGGTTCCTGCCTGTAAGTGTGTACTCTTAAAGAGTGGATCACACACAAGTCAGTTAATGACTATGGGGCTGAGACCTAGATTATGACTTAGTAAACTACTGTGAAGACCAAATATAACATATGCAAAATTGCTTTAAAGACTCTAAGTTCTATTGAGATGAAGAGCTAATTTTTTAGAGGGTAGGATAAGCAAATCAGCATTTAAACACCTTAATTTTGACTAATTTAAAGAATGGTAGGTATATTTTAGCCATGAATCTAAAACAGCTCAGTAATGCAGAGATTGAGAAGAAGTTCTTGCAAATAAGCTCTTGGTGACTGATGATGTAGTTTATTTTCCTGGATGACTAGAAGTCATAGTAAAATACAGGTGGCTTTATAAAGGCAATAAGGTGTTCACATAGGTATGCAACATGTTTTAGGAAGATCAGGACAGAGAAGGAGACAGAGCCGATTTCCTGACAACCAAAATCGATCTTTAAGCCCTTTGACCACATGCTTGAAATTGGGCATGTGTGGACCATTCAGGAAAAGAGGATGCAGAAATATTTCCAGCATATTCCTCATTTCCTGGACAGTCTCCTGCTAGAACGGGAATTCAGAACAGTAGCCTATGTGGGCAAAGGAAAACAGATGTCTGGTTCCTAGGACAAAGTAGCTATACTCGCACACCAATCCCTAGTTTCAATGACCACACACACCTTTACACATGGATGTAGGAGACCCTGCCTGCCTGTTGATACTGGCAGACATCTAGCCATGCTCCTGAAAATAAGAATTCTGTGGCCTACAGCCTCACTATCCTGCTCTATACCCAGTCAGGCTGGTAAAAACTTGTCTTGTGCTAGACCTTTTGGGATGCTGCAAACGTATGTACAACTGAAGTTCAAACCCAGTGGGGTGGGGAACCTGCGGCCTTATTTCAAGATTTTTCTTTTTTAAGCACCAAAGGAGGCAAGTAAAGCTTCATCTTTCTCTCCTGCATCCCTTTTAATAAAAGGATTTGTTCTGTAAAATTTGGATTCAGCCAAAAGGCTGCACTTAAGGACCTAGGAGACCCATGTGTCCTTAAGACTGCAGGTTCCCACCCCTAGATGGTGTGATGTGGCTATGTTTATGTAATCTATGTACATGAGGATATATTTACCAGTTAGTAAGTAAGAAATGTAGGGGAGGGCATCCCTTTGGTGAATTTAAAAATTCTACTTTAGCCCAGGCATGGTGGCTCACACCTGTAATTCCAGCACTTTGGGAGGCTGAGGTGGGAGGATGGCTTGATGCCAGGAGTTTAAGACCAGCCTGGGTAACAGCAAGACCTATCTCTACAAAAAAATAAGAAAAATTAGCCAGGTGTGGTGGTGCACACCTGTAGTCCCAGCTACTTGGGAGGCTAAGGCAGGACTATCACTTGAGCCCAGGAGTTCAAGGTTACAGTGTGCTATGATCATGCCACTGCACTCTAGCCTGGGCAACAGAGCGAGACTCTGTCTTAAAATAAAAAAATTCCACGTCTGCACTTTAAAATACCCTGTAACACCTGAATTCTATTATTCCTTTTCTTGTTCCTTGAGATTTCTACTCTAAGCAACTGTTCTTAGGGCCAGGATAGGTGGGGATACCTGGGTGCTTCACTGAGGACACACCTGATGTAGGTTGCAGGGAATATGTATTTCTGTTAATGTGGAGTTGATTAAAAAGCATATGAGAACATGCAGCCCAATCTGTCCCCATCCCCTTGACAGTAGGCAGAAAGAGCAGAAAAACACAGAGGTGGGGAAGAAGTATAACACAAGTCATAACAAATATAGTAACATTACAATGAAAATTCTCTGTATAAGAAAAAGATTTCTAAGTCTTCAGTTTCAACTCATTCCAACAACACAAGATGGCTAGAGCAATTTCTAGTTGTTTGTTCTAACCTTGGCTTTAGAAAGAAATTGCAGCTCTTGATTATCAAGAGCAACATTTGAAGGCAGTTTGGTAAATATACTATATATCAAATCACAAAACCAAAAGGAATTCAGTGGAAGAGCTCTCCCAGCAACTCTCTCAAGAGCCAAGTTCAATCCCAGATTTGGCTAGGACTAACATGTCTTTAGTTAGGAACAATAGTACCAGGTTGACAATATAACTGTACAGCGAGGGAGAAAACTCTGTGATGTAGCTTTTCAAAAAGGTTAAATTCATTGTATTTCAGAGTGGTACCAGTCTCATAGACCACAACTAGTGTGTATCCTTGGATACATGGGAAGGTGTAAGAAAACCATACTTCTTTCCCCTGCAATAAATTATTATGTCCCCTGTCCCTAGTCTTGTTAAGAGGGAGAAAAAGTTTTCTATTCCATCTTTCTGGGCCTTTACACAGCTAAATGTACTAAACAATTTTATATTATATAATTAGTCAAATGACTTGAACTCTGTAAACTTTTTTTTTTTTAAAGAACTTCATACATTTTAACTCCCATTTTTTCAAAAAAAAGCCTTTTTTTTGGGCTTCTAATTTTCTGGAAATGTTACTTATCTAGGCTTACCCCAGATCATCCCTAGTCTTAAGACCTGGAATTGGTTTGGGGGACCCAATTAAAGTCAAGACAGTTGCTTCTCAGTAGTATGGATGATTTCAAGACCCCTCAACAAATCATAGAGCAGCAAAGGAACCAGTGTTCAAAGAACCAATCCAGACCCATTAGGGGAACCCTAACAAAACCCAAAAAGCTTTGGCTGGAATAGGACCAATTGTGGATATACTTTAACTGTTACTTGGCTTCTCTCTACTTTGAAGTTAGTAACTATTATACTATAAAGAATCTGACAAATCAAAGCACCACTTGATTTCTTAAGAAAAGTCCAGGGAGCCTTATCTTTACAATACAAAAAGCTTCATTTCTCACAGAGCTAACCTCTTTTGAATGCTTATCTAGATTCTCTCACTATATCCTGAAAAGCACCCTATGATGTACGTAGGCATGGTCTTCTCTCATTTTAGAGGAGGAAACAGGCTTAGAGGTTAAACGTTAAATAACTGGTCACACAACTAGTTAAGTGGTAGAGCTGGGATGTGAACCCTAACCCTTCCAAAACATGGCCCCTCTTGCAGTTCTCCTCTTACACAGCCCCCTCTCATAGAGCATTTCTGTATGAGAACTTCCCTGTGCTCTACAAGTATTAGCCTCATTCTCACATTATCTCTTACAAAATGGCACATAAGTAATCTATTAAGATCTTATGCCGCCAAGGTAGCTATTACATGTGGGGTAGGCAGTTAAAGACAAACAATAAGCTTACTTTTTATCATATCCAATTGATGACAGTAAGGTTTTAAAAACTTTTAGAAATCTACTCAAAGCCACCTCCAGGATTCACTTTACCCTAAACCTCTGCTCCTTAGGTGTGAGGAAAAATAAGCCATGAGAATATAGGATATTCTTTGTCATAGGTTCATTTTAATCTTCAACAAAATTTAATTATCTTATCCTATGGTCTCTGAATTGTTAAAAATTCAGTTGCTAAAAGATTACTAATCTCTTATGGAGAACAGAGAGAGCAATGATCCTCATGATGGTAACAGCCTTCAAAAAAAAAAAAGTGCCAGAAGTGTGATACATATCCAATTAAACAAAACATATAACTTGTAACAAAACAAGGAGCTTTGACTCACTGGTATAACCTCACTATGAATAATTTTTAAGAAAGCTAAACAATGTTTCATAAATTGTTTTCATTAAAACCTTTCCTTCCATTTTGTGTCTTTTTTCTTGAAAAGAAATCAAGGCTTTAATTTCCCAATCCCTAACTTAAAAAATTCATTATTTTTTATATTGGGGTGAAATTACTTAACAACCATGTTAAAGTGCAAAAATTTTTATTTTTAAAAATTAAATACATGACACAAAATACATCCACAAGATTCTAGGCCAACAGTTGGCATTTATTGAGCTTTTGTTTGGTCCCAGTGTCTATACTTTGTTTAGGCATGCAGTGAAGCATTCACATGTCAGACCTGGACTGTGTGATTCTCCCACCTATGCTATGTGTGACAGTGGGTAGTTTAACCTCACAAGCTTGTTTTCCTACCAATAAGTTAGGCATAAAAACACCTATCTCAAAAGGTTGTTCTAAGAATGAAGTAATGAATGTCAAGCTTTTAGCACAGTATTTGACACATAAGACTTCAGGGTCAAGCTGTTGATTGCCCAGAGGAACGTGGCATTTTCTTAGTATACCTCTGACGGAATGTCTTAATACTACACTATTATTTTAATGCTTATAATGGACTAAAACATCCTATTAAAGCAGCAAGTCATCAGAATAAAATCAAGTTTACATAATGGGAGAATTCGAACATGGCAGTCATGGTTCACCAAACTGCTTCTGGGATTAAGTTCTGGAAGGTCATTTCTCTAAATATGATGACTATTTCTCTATGTGCCTTTCCACCAAATAAACAACTCAGAACATTTTATATGCAACTGAATACAGATTATTTTTATTTGCAGTGTTATTGTGGTTTTGTGACTGAAAGGGATGGTCTTAGTTTCAAAGGGGATCTTGTCTCTTGACAGGCTTATGTCACTAAGTCTAAAATCCTGTTTCTAAATGAGAACCTTGCTCCCCTCCAAAAAGGGGCTTATGGAGAGTCAGTGGAACTGAATGCTTCCAAACTTTTCATTAGTGAAGTGTGTTCAAAAACGTATGTGGATGCTATGCATACACGTGGTACTTCCCATCACATTTTAGGATTCCCAAGTCGGAGGGAATCAATTACTGGTATTTGTAGACAATGGGTGGAAAAGATGGCTTCAGTCGATCTGAGTTACTGCAGTTTTCTCCATCTTCTGCTACTCTGCAGCCCCATCTAAACCTTTCCTCCTCTCGTTGCTATGGCCCTCTATCTTCCCCAAACCCCCTTCCTTTCTAGCCCAGCTTGGGGTCTCCCTCTACAAGGAATTCTCCTCCCACCCGCTCCCATCTTCTCCACCCTCTCCCTTGGCCCCCTCCCACCCTTTCAGCTACAGCCACTTCCTATTTCTAGTCCCGCCCACTTTCTGGGACTTCTCCATCCTCTTACCCGCTTCTTCTCCAACCCCCTCCAGATTACAAGCTGTTTAACCCCCCCTCCTATCTCCCAAGGAAACTATTCTTCGAACTACCTTCCTCCACACCCCCCACCGAAGTGATCTTCCAAACCATTCACCCTCCTCCCAAAGATTAAATGTCCTTTCCTTACCACCCTCATTCTCCAAATTGTTCCCGGCTCTTAAGTACTTCGCTCCTGCAGAACCCCACCCTACTCACTCTCGGCTTCACTCCACCCACAAAAGGACCTGGAATCACTCCCTAATCGCCCTCCAAATTACCTCTCCCAGAATTCTTCCCCCCTTGATTTAAAACGTTCTCTGGAACAAACCTCGTAGTCCCACCCTCACCGCCACCAAAATCCCTTTCTGCTATTCCCGCTACTTCCTTGGTTCCAGTTCTACTCCGCTCCCGCAACCCTCGCGGGCTAGGCTCCCTCCCAACCCGGGGAAGAGCCCCTTCCCACACGTACCTCGAGGTTTCGGCCCGCGCCGCCCCCTTCTCCGTCCTCCGCCCGAGCTCGGCCACCCTTTCCGCCCTTCTCCCACTCCGCCCCGCTCGCTCCCTTCCTTCCCTCCGCCTTCCGTCTCCACACCGCTCCCTTCCCCCACAATTCCCAGCCCTCCCACCCCGGGGGCCCCCGCTAGGTTCGCCCCCACCTCTGCGCCGTCCTCCCCACCTCCCTCCCCCTTCCCGGCCGCCCCTCCCCCGCCCCACCGCTCCCCGCCCCTCGCTCGCCATTCTTCTCCCAGAGCCGCGCGCCCCACCCGGCCCCAGCTCCCTAGCTTCCCGCTCCCTCGCGCCCTCGCCCCCATCCCCGGCTCGCCCCTCGCTCCCCGCGGCCTCCCGTGTCCCCCGCCCGCGGCCTGACCTGCAATGGCGGCCGCCGAACGCGGCGCCGCGCGGCCAACGGGCGACAACCGAACCTCCCGCCGCCGTCGCCGCCGCCGCGAGCACTGCCTGCGCACTTCCGGCCTTGCGCCAGGAGCACTTCCGGGGCAGAGCATGAGAGCGCGCGCGCACGTGTGGCCGGGGAGGAGAGAGGCTGGCGCCGGGAGAGGCAAGTCCGGGGTCGCGGGTGAATTGGGGAAGGGGCGTGGGAAGCGTGTGCGAGGGAGGGGCGTCTGAAGGTGTGCGGACCGCCCAAAGTCGGCGACCCGCGGAGTTCGTCCATCCCCTTGTCCCGAGGCCAGGTGGGGGGTAGTCCCTTAGACCCCGGGAGAGGGAAGGGGTGACGGAAACCTCGCGCGCGCTGCAGTATGCTCTCTTAATGGGGCCGCGCCGGGCCAGGTCAGACCGAACGCCCGCAGCTTCCTAACCTTAAAGGTGGATGAGTGGGAGGGTGAGGGTGGTCTCTACCCTCGCCCAGTATTTTTTGGGTGGGGAGGAGGGCTGTAGGGTAGGTGACAGACGCCAGACCAGGCAGCCAGAGTAAGCCACCAAGTTCTCTTGTTTCCTCCTATTTAGGAGTTCGGTTCTGCCTGCCCCATCAGCCCCACTGTCACAACCTTAGTTTAGGTCTGTGAGTTGCAAACTTAGCATGCAATAGAGCCGGGTAGAGGTGCTTGCTAAAATGCGCATTCCTGGGCCCCCTGCGATTGTAATTCTTGAGCTATGGAGAAAGGACCCTTTTTGATTTTTTGCTGAAGACTCCTTACTGTTCAAACCATCCTGAGCTTCTGGAGATTGATAGATTTTTGTATGGTGTATCATTAAGTTAGATATTTGCAAATGAACTTCAGTGAGATAATAGTTGGAGCTTTCCATCCAGAGCAGTGATAATGAGGAGACGAATACTGTATGTGACATACTTCTGACGTTTAACAGTAAAACTCTTTTTTCCCCCTAGGAATGGGAGAATTTAAGGTCCACCGAGTACGTTTCTTTAATTATGTTCCATCAGGGATCCGCTGTGTGGCTTACAATAGCCGGTCAAACAGATTGGCTGTTTCACGAACAGATGGGACTGTGGAAATTTATAACTTGTCAGCAAACTACTTTCAGGAGAAAGTAAGTCTTTTGGGAGCCTGTTGTGCTGTTGCTGATGTTAATTTCTTCTTAAGTTCAGTTCTACAAAAACTTGTATGTGTTTTGTATTCAAAGTGATGAAATGACTCCTCACCCTCTATGGAGTTGTTTAGTACTGCCAAACTTCTGTAGCAAATATGAGATCACTTGTCTGACTGATGAGAGAAGCTCAGAGTTTTGATCTGTGTAATGTTGGTTAGAAGGATCGTACATAGGAATTGTGGCATCTCACTGTCAGTCATTTGGAAACTGAGGTTTGCTGGATCATTCGGTCACAACAAGAAGGGAAATTGGCAGGCCCATTTGCTATACATATTATCAGTCTCAACACCTTTGGAGCTTTGATAAGGCGGCATTTCCCGTTGGGAATATCAGTATCCATTTTGTTGTCAATTCAGAAAAAATGATGAAACATTTTAATATCAGAAACTTTTTGGTGATGTCATGGCAGGAGGATGGATTCCTAAGTGCATCTGTCTGAGAGAACATCGACCTATATTTGGGAGGAAAAGAGATTTTTAAATTTGGTAAAATACCCTTTGGGTGTACACAGAGGGCTCTTAGGCAGCACTCCCTCCCTTCGACCCCCGCCACTGATTACTGATTTTGTTCAGGTGCAACATCTAATTCAATTCATGATTATTGAATGCCTAATATGCCCTAGGCACTAGGATATAAATGCATAAATGGGTAAATGAGTGAATTTAGTGCCCCGCAGCCGGGTATCTGGAATTTAGGCATTCTATCAATGTTTCCAAATGAATAAGTGGCAAATACTGGGCATTAAAACAAATGTGAGACCTACCTTCACAGAACTCAAAGACCAGTGGCAGAAAGATAAATACAGTTTCCAGCCAGTATAATAAATTTTATGATAAAGCTAAGCACATGAATAGAACCTTAATGGAGAAGTACCTTACCCGAGATGTGGGTTTAGTAAACTTGGAAAGGGAGGATATACTGAGCTGGACCCTGAAGAACTAATAGGAGTTTAAAAATTGCAGGTCATTGCCTATCAGAAACAAGTTACCTTCTGTAGTATGAAAAACATGATGTGCTGCATCCTGCGATTTTTCTGTTTGTCATTTATAACAATTGTAATTACATAATTTGTGTATTTGTTTCATGTCTTTCTTCCATGCTGAACTTCAAATTTTGTGAGAACAAGAACCACGTCAGTGTTTACACCTGTTTTCCCACCATTTAGCAAGTGCATAGTCCAAAGCCACTGCTGAGTTAATACTTGTTGAATGAAAAAATCAACCACTCTTCACCTAGTGTCCCTTATTTTCTTGTCTTCTTCATCTCTTTTCTTTATTCTTCATCAGTTAATTAAGTTGGTCTAATCGTCTGCCTTCTCCCTGTTCCCTTCCCTACTAGTTAAGATTGCTCAGCTCTGTTAATTTCTCTCAGAGCAAGAAAAAAAAAATTAGTATGTTAGGTGAAAAGAGTAGGGGATAGGAATAAGGAGACCTACATTCTCCTCATACCATTGACTGGTGATTTGGGGAAACCACTTAATTCATATGTATCTCAGCCTTTTCACATTCAAAGAGGAAAAATTATACCTACGTAGTCGCTTTCGTGTTAAGCAGGTATAAGAATAAAATGCCTTGATAGGAAAACTTTTTGAGTGGTAGGAAATTTTTACAGGTAGAATTGACAAACAGGAAGGTCCATGTATTTAAAGTATACACATTAATAACATTTGACATGTATGTATACGTATCTGTGAATGTATCACCCCGTCAAGATAGTTACATTAATTTTTAGAAAACTGGATGCAACAAATACAGTTGGATACATCAAACTAAACTTGAATATATACTTTATTCAGCTGTAAAGGTTTTGCCGAACTAGTCCTAGTAAAAGAAACAAAACCCAGTAAATCCCAGCAACTCAAGAGGCTGAGGCAGGAGGATTGCTTGAGGCCAGGAATTTGAGACCAGCCTGGGCAACCTAGCTAGACCCTGTCTCTAAAAAAAAAAAAAAAAAAAAAAGAAAAAAATTAGCCAGGCATGGTGGCATGTGCCTGTAGTCCCAGCTACTTGGGAGGCTGAAGTGGGAAGATCCCTTGAGCCCAGGAGTTTGAGGCTGCAGTAAGCTATGGTCCTGCCACTGCACTTCAGCCTGGGCAACAAAGCAAGACCCAGTCTCTTAAAAAAAAAAAAAAAAACTGTATAAAAGTAACTAAAATTTGAACCTGAATAAAAAGGAAGTATCGGTAGACATGATCTTCTGATAGTCCAAAATCCTACACTAGTTATTTATGGGGAAGTAATTTTCACCATGTTGCATGTGACCACTCAGTACTGGCAGCTGATGAATTCATGGTAGGTTGAGAAGTTGCGGTGTTTCTGTAGTTTTTCCCAGGTCATGAATCTCGGGCTACAGAAGCTCTGTGTTGGGCAGCAGGACAGCGACTCTTTAGTGCCGGGCTCAATGGAGAGATTATCGAGTATGACTTGCAGGCGCTAAACATCAAGTATGCTGTGGATGCCTTTGGAGGACCTATTTGGAGCATGACTGCCAGCCCCAGTGGCTCTCAACTTTTGGTCAGTAAGCAACTATTGGTTATTCATACCGAAATTTCTCTTGTGCCCATTAAGACTTCCTTCCCTGTGTTCATAGGAGAATAAAATTGTGTCATGGCATGTAGCAACCCCAACTACAAGATTGGAATTGATATTGAGGATTTAAAAAATCCTTTATCCTTTTGCATCCTTTTTGCTGCTAGTTTGGGCTTTGTTTATTCATTTAGGAAGTGAAAGGGTTAGTTCAGCATTGCCCAAACTATGTTCTTTGGATTTGGAAGATGTAGAGACTTTTTGTTTTGATATTCTTTGTGTTCTGTGATAAATTTCATTTCAGAAATACGGCATATGAAATTCTTCTGTAGATTCATAATGCACAGTAGTATATTAAAACTTTCAGCAGAGTGTTTCTCAAAAAATCTTTTGAGCAAAGGCTGAGACTTTTTCTCCCTACAATTTGCATTAGAATGGGTGCTTTCAGAGATTTAATTTTCTGTGATGTGTCTATGATTCTTTTAAAATTTGCACTAATTTGTATAATATCTTAAGATGTCGCTATTTGGGTTATAAAGTTAATAGGTCTTTTATTTAGGCCATATCTAGGAGAGGTGTGCTGTGAAATCCTGCTTCTATTCCATGTCATATGCAGGAACTGGGCCACTAATTGGAACTCCTAATATCAACCTCTTTTCTGGGTAGGATATGAAGGCGAGGACTGTTGACATCAGTACTTTTTTTCCTCTCTCAAACTATTTTCCCTTTTCAGGGCAAGTGGTAGCTTTAGGGGAGAAATGTGTTTGTGTGTGTGTATGTATGTATGTTTAGTCCTATTAGTCTTATAAAATGTTTATCGTTTACCTTCTCTGCTTTCTACCTCTTTTTCACTAATAGGTTGGCTGTGAAGATGGATCTGTGAAGCTATTTCAAATCACCCCAGACAAAATCCAGTTTGAAAGAAATTTTGATCGGCAGAAAAGTAAGGGTTATTTTTGGTGGGGCAGTATTTAATAAGAAGTTATATTTCTGTGCCACTGGGGATGGGATTTTTCCCATGAGTCCAGGTGATATTTCTAACGATATGCTAATTTTATCCGAGTACAGGGTACGTGCTAGAAGCCATCCCTAGCCCAGGCTTTACCCATTGTGTAGCATAGTTGTGACTGCCTGGTTAAGCAATAATGCAGAAAACCAAAAATCCAAAATAGGAAAGCTAGTGTTCTGTGGAAGTCAATTTGTTATCACTTATTTTTGTGAAGTTTTAACAAGTGTACATAAAGTCTTGAAACTAGAATTTCATCATTTGGAGCTATGGTTCTTAATCCTTCAGGTGTATTCAAATTGAATGGGGGAGTTTTGTAAACAGTTATCTGTATCTGGGCTCCACCTGAACTGAATTGGCACTGACCCTCCAGAGCAGGGGTTGGCAAACTGTTTCTGTAAAGCACCAGGTAGCAACTAACTTAGGCTTTGCAGGCCACACAGTCTCTGCCAGTTCTGTCACTGTAGTGCAAAAGCGACCATAGACAATACTTAAACTAATGGGCATGGCTGTGCTTCAGTGAAACTATTTACAAAAACAGGCAGTGGACCTAATTTGGCCTGTCCATGGTTTGCTGACCTCACTTCTAGAGAATATTAACTGTCCTGTGTACTCCCTGTGTCCGTGAATAATATTTATCCCCTGCTAATGAGATTCTTGTTTGTTTTTAGTATCCTTCGCATATTCTTTTTTAATTACAAAGGTGATAATGATACTTTTAAGTTTTCATATATTTAGCCAACAATGAAAATAGAAAATATCTCTTTCCACTCCGTAGGCACCATTGTGAAACTAATCTTCTAGGCTTTTTTGTATATTCATATAAACAAACACAGAGGAATTCTTGCGCGTTTGTTTTTCAGCTTGTTTCTTCACTTAATTCATTCCAGACACCTTTCTGTGTCGTGCCAGTCTGCATGGCATTCCATTTTATGGTGTTCCATAATGTACTTATTCTAATTCCTATTGATATTAATTTTGATTTTACTAACATAACCAGTGCTGCAGTGAATATTTGTATATACATATTTTTGGGCACTCACGCAAGTAGTTTTCTTTGATCAACTCCTAGTGCAATTACTGGGCCAAAATATATGGACATTTAAATTTGCTTAGATTACTACCAGATCATCCTCAAAAGGTTGTATTTATTTACATTCCCTTCAACTATTTGTATGTTATGGTTTTTTTTGTTGTTTTTTCTTTTTCTTTTTCTTTTTTTTTTTGAGACAGAGTCTCACTCTCTTGCCTGGGCTAGAGTGCTATGGCGCCAGCCTTGCTCACAGCAACCTCAAACTCCTGGACTCAAGCGATCCTCCTGCCTCGGCCTCCCGAGTAGCTGGAACTACAGGCACGCGCCACCAAGCCCACCTGATTTTTTCTATTTCTAGTTGTCTGGCTAATTTCTTTCCATTTATAGTAGAGACAGGGTCTCGCTCTTGCTCAGGCTGATCTCGAACTCCTGAGCTCAAGCAATCCTCCCACCTCGGCCTCCCAGGGTGCTAGGATTACAGGCACGAGCCACCGCGCCCGGCCTCTTTGTATGTTATGAAAGTAAATATCAAATGCTTCATTGTGGATCTCAGGGTAAAGTTGATCATCTGTTAAAAAACATTGCATCCCAGGAGTCAGTAGGTGAGAGAGCCCAGACTGTAGAACACTAGCCCTGTGGATAATTGGTGGGAGGATGGCTCAGTTACCCTTTGCTGTATATTCACGTGTATGTCACTTTCTTTTTTGTTGTACAACTCCCAAGGTCGTATCCTGAGTCTCAGCTGGCATCCCTCTGGTACCCACATTGCAGCTGGCTCCATAGACTACATTAGTGTGTTTGATGTCAAATCAGGTGACTATTTTTCTCAGTTCATTTGGGGTGTGGGTCTTGTTTGTCAGATTCTCATTTGTGGGTTTTCAAAAGCTTGAGCCCTTGTCATGCTTTCAGTGACCCATAGGGCCTAATCTGTCATTAACCTTCTGAGATGTCTGCGATGAATTTCACTTCTTTCTTGGATTACTACTGCTTTTAGGGGAATTTTGGTTCTTGCCTGGGATGTGGTGTTTTTCCTCATGATAAGAATTAACAATAAAATTTGCGCTCAACCAGTGCTATGTTTATGATGAATGATCAGTAGAACAGCTATTTATATGTCCTAGTCCTTGATAAAAATGAGCTTTTTTCACTGAGGAACGTAATGTCTTGGTAACATAATTGGTGAGACATGAGATCAGAAAAGTAGAGAGCCATGACTTTTTCTGTTCTTGGCCTGGAAAATTGTCTAATAAAATCCTTCATTGATGGAGTTCATCTCAACTTGTTAGGTGCACATGTCTTTATTCCCATCTAAGATACAGAGGTAAGGAATTTGAGGAATCTGACACGTCCCTCCTTTTTTTTTATTTCATTTTAACTTTATTTGTTATATATGCGCATAGTCAAAGAGAAAGAATTCCTTAAGGCTTATCACAGAAGAGCAGGAGTCCCTCTGTCCCTTCCCCCACTCCTCAAAGACAGCCTTTTGCGATTCTTAGCTGATTCTTTCGGTGTTTAACCCTGTACAGTACCGAGCATGTTTATAATTGTGCATTTTGATTTTTCAGGTTCAGACCATTATTTACTAACTTCTGTGACTTAACCTTCTTATTCATACTTTCTCCTGATACTCGCAGTATGGTTATGTTGTAACTTTGTTCAGATTAGTAGTCAGTGTTTTTATTGTTAAGATTGTATAAATAGTAAATTACCTTTTCTTTCCTATAGATTTACTGGGGGTTTTTTTGGTTTTTTTGTTTTTTGTTTTTTTTTTTTAGACAGAGTCTCATTCTGTTGCCCGGGCTAGAGTGCTGTGGCGTCAGCCTAGCTCACAGCAACCTCAAACTCCTGGACTCAAGCGATCCTCCTGCCTCAGCCTCCCGAGTAGCTGGGACTACAGGGATGAGGCATGACGCCAGCTAATTTTTCTACTTTTAGTAGAGATGGGGTTTTGCTCTTGCTCAGGCTGGTGTCGAACTCCTGAGCTCAAGTAGTCCTCCCACCTCGGCCTCCCAGAGTGCTAGGATTACAGGCACGAGCCACCACACCTGGCCTAGACTTACCATTTAAAACTGTCTCTGTCTCTTTCTGTCTCACTGATTTATCCCCAAATTCTTCCAGTTGTGTAAATAAGGTTCAAATCCATCTGGTTTTCTTTATGCCACTTGTATCTTCTTGAATAAGTCTCTCCCAGAGCCTTCTGGTCTGCTCCCATCTAGCTTAGCCACTCTGGCCTGCTGCGCCACTGTGAGAGCTGAAACTCTGATTTTTCAGTCATTCTGGGGATCTCCTTTGCTTCTTATTGGATCCCTCATTTCTGTTATTCTCTTTCTTGGTTTGTTCCTTTGGTAGATTCTGAGAAAGAGCACATGAGAAAGAATTCTAGGTTGGGAATTAATTTCCCTTAGAATTCTGAAGCTCTGGCTTCACTGTCTTTCAGCTTCTAGTATTGTTAGGAAGTCCGATGTCATTCTGAGAGTCAATTCTTTGTGTAGGAGCTGGGGTTTTCTGTGGTTTTTTTTTTTTTTTTTTTCTGGGAGCTTTTAGGATGTTCCCTTTATCCTCACTGTTCTGAAGTTTAATAATTGTGTTTCTTGGTTTGTGGATCAATTGTTCTGAACACCTGGTAGATTCTTTTAATCTAAAACCCACATCCTTCAGTTCTGAAGCAAGTTCTTATAATTATTTTGTAGGTAAGTTTCTCCCCATTTTCCCTTTCTGGAATTTTATTATTTAGATGTTGGCTCTTCTAATTTTCGTTCCTTTTTTCTTTTCTTTTGTTTCTGGACCCACGACTGTGGTATTCTTTCCTTTTTTCACTCTCATATTTTGTCTCTTTGGCTTTTTACTATGCCTCTGGGAGAGTTTGCATGTTTACCTTTCAGTCCTTCTATTGAGTTTTTCGTTCTGACATTTCCAGAGGATTTTTTTGTTTGTTTGTTTCCTGAATGTTCTTTTTTATAGCATTATCTTTTGTTTCATTATACACGAACTGTACTTCTCTTTCTGCGGCAACTAATGTTTGTCAAGCATTCCTCACCCTGCCTCTTTCCCCCCTGTTGCTCATTGCTTTGTTTCTGTTGGTCTGCTTGGCCTCTGCCTTTCCTCTTACAGGCTTTCCTCACATGTCTGGTGATCACTCTCATGACTAATCAGTGGAGCTTATTGAGCTTGGGTGTCACCGAAGAGTGATCTGGCTAGACTGCGAATTTGGGGAACCTGTGAAGCCAGGATCTTCAGATCTTTTCTCTTTGCCAGTTACATACCCACAAAAGGCTTTTTCATTTCCGTGCGTGGTAAGCATAAGCTTGGCTACCAGCGTTCTAAGGAAAAGAAAACTGGTATTCTCAACATTCAGTTAGAAAGTTGCACTTAATTCTGTTATTCATATCACATTCCCACCCTTGGTTGTGCCCGGTAGCCCTCTTCAGAGAGTCAGTCCCAGCCTTCTGTGGAGGTGGGTTTTGGGGAGCTGCCCAGTTTCTTAGGGTGTGGGTATCTGAGGGTTCTGACAGTTTCTTTTTCTTTCTTTTTTTTTTTTTTTGAGACAGAGTCTCACTCTCTTGCCTGGGGCGAGTGCCGTGGCGTCAGCCTAGCTCACAGCAACCTCAAACTCCTGGGCTTGAGCAATCCTACTGCCTCAGCCTCCCAAGTAGTTGGGACTACAGGCATGCGCCACCATGCCTGGCTAATTTTTTCTATATGTATTTTCAGCTGTCCAATTAATTCCTTTCTATTTTTGGTAGAGACGGGGTCTCGCTCTTGCTCAGGCTGGTCTCGAACTCCTGAGCTCAGGACGATCTGCCCGCCTCGGCCTCCCAGAGTGCTAGGATTACAGGCGTGAGCCACCGCGCCCGGCCTCTAACAGTTTCTTAAACTTATTTTCAACTGATTCCTCTTTTGAAGCCCCACTTTTCCCTTTGTTTCTAGAGTATCTGGGATCCCCAATTCTTGAGTCATTTGAGGATTCCATAGTATACATCAGGTGGCTTCTTGGCTTTCTTCACTGCTGACTTGGGACTTAGTTTCAGAGCTCTGCTGAGTCAGTTACCACTTCATGTCTGCTTTCCAATTCCCAAAATTTTGTCACTGTTGTGTTCTCTCCCCTTCCTGTGGGGTTTTGGGAGAGAGCAGAGTGTAGTGTGTATGTGTGGTTGGCCAGCTGTACGTGAACGTCCCACATGTCTCCTTCCGTTTCACCTCCCCAGAAGGGGTGTCTGTTCTCGTTCTCTCCTTCCCTCCCTGTTCCCTGTCCCTCCTCCCCGCTCTTCTTGTCCCCCAACCTCCATTTTTTTTTCTTTTTTTTTTTTTTTTGAGGCAGAGTCTCACTCTGTTGCCCTGGGTAGAGTGCAGTGATGTGATCATAGCTCACTGCAGCCTCAAACTCCTGGGCTCAAGCGATCCTCCTGCCTCAGCCTCCCCAGTAGCTATGACTGCAGGCGCCTGCCACCATGCCCTGCCCAGCTAATTTTTCTGTGTTTAGTAGAGACAGGCTCCTGCTCTTGCACAGGCTGGTCTTGAACTCCTGAGCTCAAGCCATCCTCTCGCCTCTGCCTCCCAGAGTGCTAGGATTGCAGGCGTGAGCCACCGTGCCCAGCCCCACCTCCACTTTTGTTCAGGTAACCATTTTGGAGATCTGAGACCGGGTTCACCAGAACTACTTTTTTACTGGCTGGCTGTGTCCAGTCAGCTAACTTACCGTATTATGCACACCACAGGCAGTGTTTAAAAGACTAAAGGAGAAATAGGTACCATCCAAATGTGTGTTTTTCTTATTTTTCAGGGAACACCGTTCGTAAGATGATTGTGGATAGGCAGTATATGGGTGTGTCTAAGCGGAAGTGCATTGTGTGGGGTGTTGCCTTCTTGTCCGATGGCACCATCGTAAGTGCGGACTCTGCTGGGAAAGTGCAGTTCTGGGACTCAGCTACCGGGACTCTTGTGAAGAGCCATCTCATCGCAAATGCTGATGTGCAGTCCATCGCCGTGGCCGATGTGAGTACAGTCCCTGTTTTCAGTGGTCCATGTACAGCCTGGGCTGTGAGTAGAGAAAGCAGGGTTAGTGACGTGCCCTGTGAAAATATTTAGATGTCACATCCTGACGTTACACTGGAGGAAGATGAGTTTAGGAAAATGCATCTGAAACCTATGTCATTGCTGTGGTATCTAACAACTGGTTAGAGAATACAGGATTCTCTAAAAGACTAGTTAGCAGAGGGATTTTCTTCAGATACTCCTCACCCGGAGTTCATCCAGTCTGATTGTAGATAAGGCACAAGTAGCCTAGAAGAATCTTGAAAAGCCCTGTTTCCCTCTCTGTACAACTGCTCTTCTGCTTCCTATCTATTTTGGGACATTAGAGGATAACTTTATAGTGATTTTGGAAATGTTTCTTTTTTCCTATTTGAAAAAGCCCTGAGGTAGCTTTGTATAGAACAAGTATGCCTCTTTTCTTTTGGTCGTGTGAATTCTAATTCAGAAACCTTTGGGTATTTTAGCAGTGAGCCATGGAAAGTGACATTGAGATTTGTTAACTAGATCCTTTATTCTTTACCTACGTAGTTTGAGAATTACGTGCGATCCTAAGTGTGGACGTTGATTTTCTAGGATAGAGTTCATTCATGCCTGCTTTTCTTGCCTATAAATATTTCTATCCCATTTCACAGGTTTTCTATGAGAACAATTTGATGTATGTTAAAGCCCTGTAAAAATATTTAGATGGCACATATAGTGGTCTAAGTTGAAATGAGTGGGAGAAATTCCTGTTTAAAAGAGTTTTAATCCAAAACAGTTGTAATTATACATAAGACTTAGTTATTAAAGTGTACCTACTCAAATATTATGTGTGCAGCTGCTTCAAAGAACAAGGAAGATGTGTATTTACTACTATGGAACAATTTTTGGGATATATTGTTAAGGGGAAAAAGTAAAACAGTATTATAGTGTATTAATACAGCGCATGATAGCGTATAAGAAAAGGGGGGGTAAGGGCAACATACATAACCTAAACATCTGTACCCCCATAATATGCCGAAATAAAAAAAAAAAAAAGAAAAGGAGGGGAAGATTCATATAAACAGTTTTGCTGGTATATACATAGAATACCTTTGAAAAGATAGAATTGCTAATGTAATTTTCAGAGAGGGAATTTGGGAGTTAAGGCTTAATTTGTACTGTATACCATTTGATTTTTTTTCATTCAGTGTTCCTACATTACTGTATTGCATTGAATCTTAGAAACAAATAATTGTAAGACATGACATCATTTCGTTATCATGGAAAAGAAAAAACACTGCCAATTAAGCTATGACACTGTGCTTTTTTAAATATAAAATTTATATTTTGTAAACATATAAACTGACAGGTTTTGTTTTGTTTTGTTTTGAGACAGAGTCTTGCTCTGTCCCCCAGACTAGAGTGCAGTGGTGTGATCAAAGCTCACAGCAACCTCAAACTCCTGGGCTCGAGTGGGTCTCCTTCCTCAGCCTCCCAAGTAGCTGGGACTATAGGTGCACACCACCACGCCCAGCTAATTTTTCTTTTTTTTTTTTTTTTTGTAGAGACAGGGTCTTGCTGTTGCTCAGGCTGGTCTTGAACTCCTGGCCTCAAGCAGTCCTCCCACCTCAGCTTCCCAGAGTGCTAGGATTATAGATGTGAGCCACTGCACCCAGCGTAACAATGTTTTTTTTAAACATAGAATTTGTATTTTACTTATTGAAAGAGTACTTTGAGACTTAAATTTTGTCATGCCTCTCTTGTGCGTATATAAAAAGGAAAATATAAGCAAAATGTACTGATTAAGATATTCCTAAAACTTCATTACATTCAGAATTAGACTCTCTGAGTCACTTTTCAACTCAGTCCTCTGGGTCCTTGTTTTCCACACATTGCCTCTGTGCCATCAGTAGTGCGGAGCTCCACTGTACTCTCCTACCCACGTTCTCTTTAGGCTTTTGACAACCATTCTGCAAGTGTTGATGTTGGCTGTTTGTCACCCATGCACAGACTGACAAACATTTTAAGATATCCTGATTTCAGAGATGTTAAAACATGGGAAAATGTTTGCCTCAGAATCAATGAATTATGGTACTTTTTTTTTTTTGATTGAAAAATACAATTGCACAAATACTAGCCATCAAAAGTGCTTATCACAGATTCTGGAATTAGGCAGACTTGGTTTCAGTCCCAGTGGTACCGCTTAGCTACATGACTTGCTTGCTTAAGTTACTTATTTCTAAGCCTCAGTTTCCTCCTCTTTAAAAAAAAAAAAATACGTAACTTGTAGAGTTTGGGGCAGGATTAAATGGATAGGGCATGTAAAGTGTTAAGTGTTCTCTGGCACAGAGTGAGTGTGCTATTGTCATTATCATTTTCGCATCTTTTTTAAACTGATTCTAATTTCAAGGCTTTTCCCCGTTATACTCTCTTGCCAGAACAGCTGATTATTTTTTAGATTTATTTGTAATGGATTTTCATTGGCTAAAGAGTGAATTGTGGCAAATACCAGGTCCTTTGATATTCTTAGATGTCTTTCACCTTCATCTTGGAGGTGAGTACTGATTCCTGCAGGGAGTTGTAGGAAATATTTGCTTTCACATTTAGAGGTCAGTCCTGAGATAATTTTTTTTCTTTGTGGGGAATGGTCACTCTTTGATTAATTTGGGAAACTCTCCACCCCACTTCCAGGTTTGATTTTTCCTTTGTTTCCTTCCTAAGAGAGCCCTTTTGTTTTGTTTCCTTTTCAATTCTTTCATGATCACACCTATAGAGGCCTTCCGAATCCCTCTCTGTGGGTGGGACTTTAAACAAACTGCCATTTTTTTTTTAAATTTATTTTTTGCAAATTAAATGAACTAACAGTTGGAGGTGGGGAAGAGTGAGTTCCTACGCTTTGTATCTCCACATTCATCTTGGGCTAATGGTTTTCAAATAGAATCTTTAGAGTCGAGGGACAGGCTGGTCAGGGCCACCTTATGTGCTGTCCTTCAGATACGGTTAGCTTTCTTCTCCACCATGATGTACCTGCAAGTGATCTCAGGAGAGCTGGCACAAGGTTGGGGCAGTGTGGTGTGCGCAGAGCACAAGCTTTGGAAGCAGATGGTTTTATTTCTTTGTCATGTTTCTAAACCTATGTAGCTCCAGTTTCCTTCTCTGTGAAAAGGACTATTAAATGATGATTAGGGGAAAGAAAGTTACAATCCTGACTCATGCAAACATAAATGAAAATGTCTCAGAGATTTTCTGTAATTCATTAATGAGGGAACCAGGAAGATAATTCAGGCAGTTCCAAAGAGAAGTCAAAGAACGTGCTTATGTAAGGCCATCAGGAATGCTGAGTTTACAAATTGTTGCGAAACTGTGTCCATAGGGCAGTAATCAGTTGCTTTCTACCAGGCAAAATTCAGTGGATTTCTGTGGAAAAGAATCTTTCACATCCTCTAAATTTTCTATAACTCGTACAACAGTTATGTTAATAAAATAGCTCCAAGACAATCAAAAGGCTCATTAGACAAGGACCCTAGTATTTTTTTTTCTTTGCTCATTTCAAAGTCTCTCTGAATTTTTCCTGATAGGGCAAATTATATTTACTTGTAACCTATTGAAGGATTAGAGATGGTAGGGCATTTATAAAGTTCCTAGTCCACAGTAAGTGTGTAGTCAGTTGGCAGCTACATGCTCAACCATGTTCAGACTTCTCATCTCTCTCTACTTGTTGACCTTGTGTTTTCATTGTTTGGTTGGTTAACTGCTTATCCAGGTTGTTGACTTTTTTTACTACCCTGTCAAACACCCTATAATTTTTTTTTTTTTTTTTTGAGGCAGGGTCTCATTCTATCTCCCAGGCTAGGTGCAATGGAGTCATCATAGGTCACTGTTGCACCCATTGCTCAACTCGAGCGATCCTCCTGCCTCAGCCTCCCAAGTAGCTGCCATGCCCGGCTAATTTTTCTATTTTTTAGCAGAGATGGGATCTCGCTGTTGCTCTGGCTGGTCTCAAGAACTCCTGGCCTCAAGCAATCCTCCCACATTGGCCTCCCAAAATGCTAGGATTACAGGCGTGTGCCACAGTGTCAGGCCTAATTTTTTTTTCTTACTCAAAATTATGTGCATTTATAAAAACTAGAGTTAAAATGAAAGTAGGTTTGAGAATATAGGGGAATTTTTAAAAAATTATAAACACACTAAGACCTTTTAAAACTAGCATTAGACATCACAGTGCTCAACATACTGGCGAGAGAGTCTGGAAACCAGGGAACCCAAGTCTTTTTATGATATTGATCAATCTACTTCCCCTCGTCAGCCCTCCCTCTCTTTGCCTGTTTAAAAAAAAAAAAAAGAAAAGACAGCATCTGGATTTCAGATCAATATAAGATAAATAAATAAATAACAGTGAATTAAGTCAAGATTTTTCAAATTTCAGTCTTTTTACTACCAGTTTTCTCATCTCTCCCTCACCCCCCTTCATATTCCTAATACTTTAAATAAATAGTTTTCTTTTAAATTTTTTTTATTTTGTTAAAGTATACATAATAAAATTTATTTAGCCATTGTTAAGTGCACTATTTAGTGGCATTAAGTACATTCACATTGTTGTGCAACCACCGCCTCTATCCATTTTCCAAATTTTTTCATCACCCAAACCAAAACTCTGTACCCATTAAACCATAATTTCTTATTTCTCCCTCCTCCCAGCCCCTGGAAACCTCTGCTCTGCTCTCTGTCCTTATGAATTTGCCTGTGTTAGGCACCTCATACAAGTGGAATCATATAGTATTTGTCCTTTTGTATTTGGCTTATTTTACTTAGCATACTGTTTTCAGGGTTCATCCATGTTGTCAGAATTGTCAGAATTTCATTTCTTTTAAAGGCCGAATAACATACCTATATGTTGTGTATATGCCTCATTTTGTTTATCCATTTGTCTATTGATGGACATTTGGGTTGTTTCCATCTTTTGGCTATTGTGAATAATGCTACAGCAGTTGTTAAATAGCTCCAAGACGATGAAAAGACTGTATTTGTACATTGATGTGCAAATAGAGGTTGAATGTCCCTCATCTGAAATGCTTGGGACCAGATTTTGGATTTTTTCCAGTTTTGGAATATTTGCGTGTATATAATAAGATATCTTAGAGATGGGACCCAGATCTAAATGTGAAATTCACTTATGTTTATACACCCTATACACATAGCTCGAATGTAATTTTATGGGATGTTTTATTAATTTTGTTCATGAAACAAAATTTTTGACTGCGTGGTCTGGTGTAGAATTTTCCACTTGAGGTGTCACGTTGGTCAAAAAGTTTCAGATTTTGGAGCATTTTGCATTTCAGATCGGGGGTGCTCACCCTGTATCTGTTTGAGTTCCTGCTTTCAGTACCTTCATTACTATTCTTGTTGGGGTTTTTGGTTTGTATTATGGGTTTGGGGGTTTTTTCCCCTTTATTTTTCTATATGAATTCAAGAAACACCTTTTCTAGTTTGAAATAAAAGACTATTGGTGTTTTTATTGGATTGTGTAAAACTTACACATATCTTAGTGATAATATCTTTATCGTGTTAAATATTCCTATTAAAGAACGTGGTGTGGATTTGTTTGGTTATGTCATTTCTTATATTCTTTAGGAAAATTTAAATTTTTTCTCTAGCACATTTCTTGTTAAGTTTATTTCTAGGTATTTTATCTGTTTGGTTGCTATTCTAATGAGGTCTAGTTTGTATATATGAAGTTTAACTGTTGGAGGTATGTATTATTAATAATTTTGTCGGTAGAGGGCGCCTTGTCGTCTGTATCTGAACTTGCTTGGCTGATGGAATTGTTAGCTTGTGGAGGGAAAAGACTCCTGTAACCTCTTTTCTAATTCTGGGCATAGGTTTTCCCCTAAGCTGCCCAGATAGAAAAGCTCAAGGAATATTTTTCCAGCCAGACCCTGTTTTGATCACATGTACCTCCCTTATGATTTAATTCCTCAGCAAGAAGACAGTTTCGTGGTGGGCACAGCCGAGGGGACAATATTCCATTTTCAGCTGGTCCCCGTGACTTCTAACAGCAATGAGAAGCAGTGGGTGCGGACAAAGCCGTTCCAGCATCACACTCACGACGTGCGTGCTGTGGCCCACAGCCTGACAGCTCTGATATCTGGAGGTGGGTTCCACTTCTGGTGAGGCTGCCTCGTTGCTCTGTCCATCTTTGGTTATTTTCACACAGGACTTCTAATTCTGCATACCTTCTCTCCTTCCCCATGCCCTAGGCACCGACACCCATCTAGTCATTCGTCCTCTCATGGAGAGGGTAGAAGTAAAGAATTATGATGCTGCTCTCCGAAAAATCACTTTTCCCCATGTAAGTAGCACCCCCCTGCCAACCCCTCATCTCCCATTCCCCATCCCTCTGTCCCACGAGACTCTGAACAGTTCACACTTACTGGGCAGATTTTTGAGACTTTCCGTAGCCACCTTCTTCCTTCTGTTTCCAAGGCAAGCCTCTTGCAGAGACATTTCTGGGGCCATGAGATTTACAGCAGCATCCTGAGTTCAGTCTCTGGGGAAATCATTCCATTTTCCACATAGTTGTGGTTTATGGGAGGTTTGTTTGTTTTTAAGGGCGAGTTCTGTTATTCTGGGTGGGAGCAAGAAAATGCAGGGTTCCAGGGTTCCATTGTAACTAAGTGGTACCATCTTGCCAAGCTAGTAAACCTTGTCCCCTACACCTGCTTCACATCCCACGCAACCAGTAAACCTTACTGAGCCTGCCGCCTCATTATCTCACATATATTTATACACGTACATATATCTCAACAGCTTTATTGAGTTACATTTGATATATAAAAACTGTACACATTTAACGTGTATACTTTGATGAGGTTGGACATAGTCTTCATTATCTCTTGAATTGAGTAATTTTTCTTTGTCTATACTGCCATTGTCTTTGTTTTGTTTTGTTGTTGTTTTGTTTCTTTTGCTCCCAAGATAGGGTCTCACCCTGTTGCCCAGGCTGGAGTGCTGTGGCATCATCATAGCTTACTGCAGCCCCAATCTCCTGGGCTTAAGAATCCTCCTGCCTCAGCCTCCTGAGGAGCTGGCACTACAGGTGTGTGCCACCATGCCTGGCTAATTTTTTAAAATTTTTGTTTATTTTTATTTTTTGTAGAGATGAGGTGCTACGTTGCTCAGGCTGGTCTTGAACTCCTGGCCTCAAGCAATTCTCCAACCTTGGCCTCCCAAAGTGCTAGGATTACAGGCGTGGGCCACCATGCCTGGCTGTTGTTGCTTTTTGAGATGGGATCCCACTGTATTGCCCAGGCTGGTCTCGAACTCCTGGGCACAAGGCATCCTTCACCTCAGCTTCCCAAGTAGATGGGACTACAGGTGTGCACCACTGTGCCTGGCTTTGTTGTTCCAGTTGAATTAGTGTCTTTTCTCATCTGAATTCCTTTACAGTAGCTTCTTCATGATCTTTTTTTATTTCCATTTGTGTCATTACAGCCTATTCTCCATTGATCTGTTTAAAAAGCAACTTTGGGGCTGGGCATGGTGTTGCATGCCTGTAGTCCCACCTACGCATGAGGCTGAGGCAGGAGGATCGCTTGAGCCCAGGAGTTTGAGATAGCAGTGAACTATGATGATGCCGCTGCACTCTACCAAGGGCAACAGAGACAGAGCAAGACCCTGTCTCAAAAAAAAAAAAAAAAAAAAAAAGGAGCTTTGTTCATCACTCCGTGCTTCAAAGTCTCTGGTTATCCCTGTTGCCTGCAGCGTACACTGGTTCCTTCACGTGGCTTATGGAACCTGTCTCAGTCTATCCCTGGCCCTTCAACTGCTTCTCTTACCTCTCCTTTCACACACCTGCAGCACCCCACCCAGGCTAGCCATTTTGAAAGACTTTTTTTGTTACCTCGAATGCTCTTTGACCTTTGGGCTATTTCACATGCCATTTCTCTCCTTAGAATATCCTGCTCTGCCTTCTTTGCCTGATTAGTCTTTACTAGTGACCTTCATCTGAGCTTCTGTCTTGACCCCCACGAAGCTAGATGTCCTTTCTGCTTTTTTTCATTACATACAATGTTTTGCCGTGTTAAAATTCTTGGCATACTGAAGTGTAATTGATATTTAATTCTGTGTCACCCTTTAGACTAGAGGCTTCTAGGGAGCAGTATCTATGTTTCTATTTACCATTGTGTTCTTAGATCCTGGGATAGTGCCTGGCATATAGTAGTACTTAGGAGATATTTATCAAGGAAACAGATTTCAACAGGAAAAAATGTACTAAGATGTTGCTGGTGTATCTAGTACTGAGGCAATAGATGACACTGGCTTATTTTCAACTTTTCAATTCTTGGGTACAGCGACGTCTCATTTCCTGTTCCAAGAAAAGGCAGCTTCTCCTCTTCCAGTTTGCTCATCACTTGGAACTCTGGAGACTGGGATCCACAGTTGCAACAGGTAATGTGGGAGAAAATTTTCCCAGTCAGAAGACTGGAGAGAGAAGCCAAAAATCAGAATTGCAGTTAAAGTTCTGCTTACAGAAAAATTGAAGTAGATTTTTCTGTGTCCATTGTAACTTACAGTTTTCCCACCCACTAGATAAAGCAAACAAGTTATTTAGAGTGTTACAGTCTTTAACAGGATACTGGATCATCTCGTAAAAGTTTAAGATTCTATGTGGTGTCCTGCAGGATGTAGTTGAGGTGAGGGTTGAAGAATCATAGTTTGCCCTAGCTTGGCTGAGAGGAAAACAGGCTGTTGAAAAGTGACAAGATTTAATGATGGGTAGCGATGATCCTACATGAAAAGCGTGGTCACATGGATCTTACTGAGTGACAGCCTAGTGGCATTTTATGTGACCTGTTAAGGAAATGTTTGCGTCCTCTTGTTTGTAGTGGAATAAAATTGAGACCATACAAACTCTATTTCCACCCACCTGCATGCCCGGCTGTGGGGTAGAGCTTCAGAGAATTCGTGATGTATCGTAGGACAGAAACAAAGGAAGTACACACTGCTTTCCTCTTCATATACCCCCTCAAAAATCATGAGCTTTCTAAGTAAAGCCATTTTTCTGATTTCCCACTGACAGAGATCCATTCTACCAAGGAGTGACTTTGTAGAAGAAAAAATGTACAAATAATCTTTCTTTGATAAGAAAAAACTAAGAGAAGTTTCTTGTTTCAGGGAAGAATGGGGATACCCTTCCACTCTCTAAAAATGCGGATCATTTACTACACCTCAAGACAAAGGTAAGGACGTTTAACTGTGTGTTCAGACTCTGAAATCCAGATTATTTTTCCCATTCTGAATTTTGAGGGTTAACTTCACATCATAAACTCTTTAGTGTAAATTCTAAAACTATTTGAATGAAGGACTGTGTCACCAGAACTGGGTTTCCTGTGATTATAAATTTGGGGATTCAGAGTTTATTAGAATTTATTATGAATGCATACAGGAAATTGGTTTTTCTTCTTTTGATATTATTATGAAAATAACATGCGTATTTTTAAAAACTCAAATGCTACAAAAGAGTATAAATCAAACATTAGTCTCCTCCACACCCTATACCCCCTCCTCTGTTCTCTCCAGATATGATCGCTGCCAACAGTTTCTTGTATAGTATCTCCTTCCAGGAAAAAATTTCCAACCGTGTGTATGTGTATATATTTTTTTACGTTAATACTGTAAAACAGTTATCTTCCTTTAAAAAATTTTTTTATTTTAATTACACAAATATTTCTGACTACAGTCTTTATTGTAAAGAATTTAAACAGTATTGACAGTTTATGTACTTGACCACCTCTTTAATTCTAGTCTCCTCTCCTGAAATTACTGTTATTTACTTAGCTGTGTAGCTTCCTCTGTACCCTGTATCTCTCCCTGCCCCCACCCCATGTGAGAGAGAGAGTTTATATATATTGAGAAATCATCATTTTTGTTTGTGGGTTTTTTTAAATTATGTAATTGTTACATTGAACTTTCCTTCTTTATTCTCCAAATGTTTTTCACTTACTATTTCTTTAAAGAAGGTTGTTATAAACAAAACAGTACTCCAAATCACCTACCTTTCCAAGCTTTCCTGCATTAAATGCCTCCCTGCTCAGGTTTCTAAAGTTTTTGGAGTTTGGTATGAAGCTATCTATAAAGTACCAAAAGGGCCAAGATAAGATGGACCTTCGTTCTTGGATTTCCAAAGCCCCACACCATTTAGGTGCTCGGCCTCTGCAATAATTGTAGTGACACAGCATATGCATGTCGGGGTTATTGTAGGTATTTGTGGATATGTCCAGGGTGGTAAGAACTTGAGGAGTCATGTCACAGTGAGCCTCATCATACACAGTTTTACTTGAACATTCATCTTGATTCCTAATCCTGCCAGGGCCCTGAGAACATTATTTGCAGCTCCATCTCCCCATGTGGAAGTTGGATAGCCTATTCTACAGCTTCTCGGTTTTTTCTCTGTCGGTTGAATTATGAACATGACAACATAAGCCTCAAAAGGGTGAGTGATGGCCCACTGTCTGGTCACATAAGAAGAAACTTCCTAAATGTGTGATTGTGTGTGTGTGTGTGTGTGTGTGTGTGTGTGTGTGTGTGTGTGAAGTGTAAATGAACTGGATGTGAATCCTCGCTCAGTGGAAAGCTATTTGGAGACAGTTGTTACAAAACATTCTTATATTTCCATTCTGAATTGATTAACATAATCAGTTGGGGTGGGGGGGCCAGGGATGCCCTAGAGGCAGTAAAGTTTAGGTTTTGTTGCTTAGTGGTTTCATATGCGTTCTAGTCATTTGCATGATAGGGAATTTAGTATTTACCGAAGAGATGAAAAGGGGGTATATAGGTTACTGTGGGCATGCCAGTGTTCTGTGCCCTGGGGCATTTGGCTTGCTTAGGGACAGGAAGCATTTAATGTAGTTTGAACCTGGCTGGGGTTATTTTTGACTCCTCTCTCACTAGCTGCTACCGTTGTTCCACCCAAAGGTTTCCAAAATGCCAGCGTTCCTTCGCTCTGCCCTTCAGATCTTGTTTTCCGAAGATTCAACAAAGCTATTTGTGGCATCAAATCAAGGGTCTCTACATATCATGCAGCTGTTGGAAGGAAGCTTCAAGCACCTGCATGCTTTCCAGCCTCTGTCAGGTGGGAATTTGGTAACTGGCCACAGGGAGAGTTGTCTGTGTCTAAGATGTGACTTTTCCCCTTTTAAACCTCACTGTCGGGGGTTCCCTCATGTTCTTCCCACTCTGCAAATACATTCACTCACATGTTTGCAATTTGAAGTAGGAGGACGTATCTGGCAGATGAAGACACTAGATGAGATCCGAAATGTTCCTCACACCTACTCTTTTCTCACTGGGTTTTTGATTCCTTATTTGGGACCAGACAAGTTTCATCATCCTTCTTAGAGTTTTGTTAGCAGAACAAGAAGAAAGTTAAAATGATCTGTAATCCTGCCACCCAGAAATAGCTGCCATTAATATTTTGATATTTTCCAATATACGTTTGTATGTATTTTGTGGGCATGTTCCTCTTTTGGTTGTTTATATAAAGATGAAAGTGTCTTTATACATACAATTTCTTATTTACATTTAAAAATTATCTTTTTTCATAGGCCTACCTGTGTTGTAATATACATTCAGTTTCATCACCTGTGTTCATTTAATGTTCATGACTCTTTCTCAGTGTCCTTTGAGAACATGAGTGTGCATGAATGAATGTGACTGTGTGTAGTTGACTTGCTTATTGATGAGGACTTAGACTTAGTATCCAGCTTAAGCTGGGAGTTCTTTGGATACTTCCCATGGCCCTTGCCTTCTTTCTCACCCTGGATTTTATCTGCTTCCCTGTCATTTAGGCTCTGTCAGCCTGGAAAGTCAATGCTTTTTTTTTTTTTTTTTTTTTTTGAGACACAGTCTTACTCTGTTGCCCAGGCTAGAGCTAGAGTGCCGTGGTGTCAACCTAGCTCACAACAACCTCAGACTCCTGGGCTCAAGCGATCCTCCTGCCTCAGCCTCCCAAGTAGCTGGGACTATAGGCACATGCCACCACACCTGGCTAATTTTTCTGTATTTAGTAGAGATGGGATCTCACTCTTGCTGGGGCTGGTCTCAAACTCCTGACCTCAAATGATCCTCCCACCTTGGTCTCCCAGAGTACTGGGATTACAGGCGTGAGCCACTGCACTCGGCCTGGAAAGTCAACGCTTTAACTTCAGCTCTCATTGTTCATACGCTGCTCCAGAAGCATAAAGAAGAAACTCACAAGTTAGGGGTCAGATAAATTAAATTGACGATATTTAATGAGTACCTGTAAATGTTTTTATATTAAGACTGATTATCTTGCAGTTAGTACTTGTTAAAATTTGGGTCTGCATTGTGGATTTGACTTTATTTCTTCCTCCTTTCTCATCTCACTTGCCCTTGAAGTCAGGCTGGTTTCTTCACAGCCTCTAAACTTGTATATTCCAGTCCTTTTCACTTGGCTCACACTGTTCTCCACCCTGTTCTACCCATCCCCACCCATCCTTTAGCTGCCTTTTCAGTGTTCGGGGGTGTTATATGCAGCGTGTATTTTGGCATATAGCATCAGTGTCCAAGTTTTATCCCACACTAGTCTTCATGTTGCCAGACTGATATAAAGTCCCTAGATGACAAAGATGGTTCATATGTGCCGACGTTCCTTTAGTGCTAAGTATACAGCAGGCACCTAGTAAATCAAACATATGTTACAAGTCTGTTGAACTTGCTGTCTGTCCATAACTTTGATTAAAAACCATTTAGATTGTTTGAGCTCAGGAGTTCGAGACCAGCCTGAGCAAGAGCGAGACCCCGTCTCTACTAAAAAAATAGAAAGAAATTGTCTGGACAACTAAAAATATATAGAAAAAATTAGCCAGACATGGTGGCGCATGCCTGTAGTCCCAGCTACTCGGGAGGCTGAGGCAGTAGGATCACTTGAGCCCAGGAGTTTGAGGTTGCTGTGAGCTAGGCTAACGCCACGGCACTCACTCTAGCCAGGGCAACAGAGTGACACTGTGTCTCAAAAAAAAAAACCATTTAGGATGGATATACTATTAATAATTACCCTGATCCAGTTACTATACATTATATGTATTCAAACATCACTATGTACCCCATGAATATGTACAATTGTTATAAATCAGTTTACAAATATAAAATTAAAAAAAAATTGGTAGGAAAGGAGTTCAAAACAGTTAGTTTTGAGTATAGATTTTAGTGGTGGATGCTGTTCTGATTCTCCATTACCATAGGAGGCACCGTCTTATTCTGGCCTGAGCAAGTGATACCTTCACTTTTATCTCTGGATTCTCTTTACATGAGGGGTGGCTAATTAAATGAAAAAGGTAGACAGGTTGCCATCTCAAACTGACTTGCAAAAGTGTCAACAAATTATCCTGTCGGTGATTTAAAACTCTGAAGGTCTCACTGGCTTTTGCCGTCTTCTCCAGGGCAGGGGTGGCTGTGGACACTGAATGAATTGAGAGACCTAACTGTTCTTCTGTCCTCACAGGGACAGTGGAGGCCATGTGTCTTTTGGCAGTCAGTCCAGATGGGCATTGGCTCGCTGCATCAGGTACCAGTGCTGGAGTCCATGTCTACAATGTAAAACAGCTAAAGGTGAGCGCAGGCTTTCCTAGACGTTTCAATCATTGTACAGGAGGCGGTTTCCCTGCAGTTACACGATTCAGGGCAGATTGGTATGACCTGGAAGTTTACTGGACTTTTTTCTTTTTAACCAAGAATTTTTCCAGTTTCAGAATCCTGGTTTACATTTTTGTAACCCAAAAGGTGTATACTCTGTAATATTAAAATCAGTCAGTGGAAACAGTGAAACCATTTGCGCCTATAAATTTGAAATTAAGGATTTGTGGATGATGAATCCACATCTAGGTTATTTTTATATTTTGGGTAGGAAAATACACAGATAAATAGTTGTAGATAATATGTGTTTCTTTCATGGCTCGCCTTCTAAAGTTCAGGTGTTTTTAAATTAAACAGCTAGACATTTGAAAAAGAACCACTGGGAAAACGTTTTACTAATCAGTAATGATACTGTCATTTGTACATTGAGCCACTAATGATCTTTTACAAGTCCTCATCTTCATCATAAAAATCAGATATGAACTACCCAAAATTTGCAATAAGCATTAAAAATTTACAGAACAATCCCAAACTGCAACACTTATTGGGTTTGCCTGTTACTGTTTAACCTAATCTTTATTACATTGTGTCAGGAGCACATGCTGAGCTCTTGTCTTTGAGCCTTGTCTAGCATTTAAAGAGTATTTGTGGCCAGGTGTGGTGTCTCACGCCTGTGATCCTAGCACTCTGGGAGGCTGAGGTGGTGGGAGGATCGCTTGATATTGGGAGTTCTAGAACAGCCTGAGCAAGAGTGAGATCCTGTCTGTACTAAAAATAGACAAATTAGCCAGGCATTGTGGCACAAGCCTGTAGTCCCAGTTACTCAGGAGGCTGAGGCAGGAGGATCTCCTAAGCCCAGGAGTTTGAGGTTGCAGTGAGCTACGATGACACCACTGCACTCTACCTGGGGTGACAGGGTGAGAGTGTCTCAAAAAATAAAAAAATTAAAATAAAATAAATAAAATAAGTTATTTGTATGTAATGTGCATATGCCTTGCAATTGTACATAAATATCCATGTCTAAGCCTTAATTTCTTGTAAACCCAGTGTAGAGCTACAGGTTCCCTGTTCAATGACGTATTTATGGGCAATTCATAGAGATGGATTTGCTCTGAGGGAAAAACTTTACTCTTGAGTTCTCTGCAAATGCTGTCAGTATTGTAAGCAAATATGCGTTTTTTTAAAAAAAAATGAAATTGAAGTTTATCGTGTGAAGAAATTCTTGAAGTTTATGAGAATGTCCATACCACTCTTTTGAGTTTCAAGAAGTGCTTTTCTTTTGAGACGTAGTCTCGCTCTGTTCCCTGGGCTACAGTGCTGTGGCATCAGCCTAACTCACAGCAACCTCAAACTCCTGGGCTCAAGCTATCCTCCTGCCTCAACCTCCTGAGTACATGGGACTACAGGCATATATCACCACACCTGGCTAATTTTTTCTATTTTTAATAGAGATGGGGTCTCACTCTTGCTCAGGCTGCTCTTGAACTCCTGAACTCAAGGGATCCTCCTACCTTGGCCTCCCAGAGTGCTAGGATTACAGGTATGAGCCACCACACCCTGCCAAGAAATGCTATTTAAAAATAACCGACCTAAGGCCCGGCGCAGTGGCTCACGCCTGTAATCCTAGCACTCTGGGAGGCC